>ML664199.1:3743562-3790736 GCA_007570785.1 Antilocapra americana
CACACACACACACACACACACACACACACACACACACACACACACACGGACCTAACAGCTTTCCCATCCCAAAGAATGAATCTCCAGCGAGTGGATTTCAGTAACCATGACAGATATGTGGAGATAGTTACAGGAAAACTTCTATGGTTCTCAAGATACTGTAATCCACAGGCAATTTTCTAAACCCTGGCTAACAGAGCAGTGAAACAACAAATAAAATCCTATCATAGGTGCCATAGCCTCGAGGTGGCTCCATTCCAAAGAATTCAACATGCTTAAATCTCTTTTCATGGGTTACCAGGGTCCTCAGGAAAGAAAACCAAAGAAAATCTCTCCCTACTTCACAATATGATGTGAAATCTACTTGGGTTCTACTGAGATGATGGTTGTACCCTGGTTAACTCTGAGAAAACGGAGCCAGAGGGGAGGCAAAATGGGCTAAGGACTGTTCCAGTGGCTACATGACTAAAGGAAATCAAAATTGTTTCTAGAGACCAAGGACTAATCCCACTAAGTACAAAAGAAAATATTGGCAATATTTTTTTTAGAAAACTTGTAAAGTTTGCTTACAAATGATAAGAGGCACTGAGATACAGAGGGGCAAGCACATAAGCTGATTTTTAAGTAGATCAAGTGTCTCTTTTTTTTCCAACAGTTTAAAATTTTTATGCCATTATAGTAAAAAGCACTTGATAAGATCTAACTCTCAAAATATTTTTAAGTACATGGCACAATATTATTAACTACAGGTATGATGTTGTATGGCAGACTTCTAGAACTTACTCATTCTGCATTAACTGAAACTTTATTCCTGTTGATTAACAACTGTCCATTTTCCTTCCATTTCCCCCGGGAACCACCATCCTGCTCTTGCTTCTATGAGTGATATCTACTATTTTAGATATCTCATATAAGTAGAATCATGCAACACTGTTCAGTTTGTGAATAGCTTAAAGGGATATATACTCAGATTAATTTAAATGCCTTCATAATGATTTAAAATCCCATTAAATGAACTAACACCATTTGTGACATTATTTAGCATGGATGGACCTAAAGATTATCATACTTAAGAGAAGTCCCACAGAGAAAGACAAATGTCATATGATATCACTTTTATGTGGAATATAAAATATGACACAAGTGAACTTATCTACACAACAGAAACAGATTCACAGACACAGAGAACAGAACTGTGGTTGCCAAAGCAGGGCAGGGAGAGAGATGGGGGTGGGGGTGGGGTTAGCAGATGCAAAATGGTAATATACAGAATGGATAGGTCCTACTCTATAGGATATGGAACTATATTCAACATCTTATGTTAAACCAAAATAGAAAAGAATATAAACAAAAATTCACACATTCGCTTTGCTGCATACCTGAAACTAACAACACTGTAATCAACCATAATTAAAAAAAATTCCATTAAAGAAAATTAATGTTCACTGAGTCTTTCATTAATATTGAGAACCATCCCATATATTGAAAATGTCCATACTCAGGTTTACCAAGTTATGATTCCATCTTGAAATGAACAACACTTTTCTCTCCAATTATGCCTTCTGCAAATGCAAATATTTTACACCAAATTAAGGCTTCTCCTACAATTTATGGCTTATCTTTGGAATATTTATACTGATTAAAATGTTATCTCATTATCCCCCATTTTAGAGTTTTTGAAGATATTTCTTCTGTTTCCTTCAAAATAATTAGCCCAGCGCTGAGTGCAAATTAGTAGCTTAGTAAGTATGTGCAGACTGATTGATAAATAAATTCTCTAACCCTGAACCAGAAAATCAATCAGCCTCCTATGTGATGGCCTTGAGTGATGACTCAGAAAGCAGTCCTATAATTTAAACACTTCAATGTGTCTAAACTATGACATCTCATTTGCTAAGATAAAATTTCTTTACATAATTCTTTTATAACCCCAAACTCTAATCTGCAGTGGGAAAATGAGATTACAGTGGCAAAGGCAGCAATCTAGTTGACATGGTAAACAACCCTTCTGCACATAATCAATTTAGGTTCCCGGCAGTGAATTAGAACTTGTAATTTTTTTTTTTCTTTTTGGCTCTTACCCTGTTTTATTTTTTATAGTAGTTATGCATTCATGAAAACATATGCCTTTATAAAAACATTTCTTATAGTTACAGTTTAGATTTTCAAATGATATTACATGTGGTTTGCTTCTAAAAGAGATAAATATTCCAGTCTGAAAAGATAATCCCAAAGTAGGAGTCCATTAAAAACCTAAAATTATTCCATCTGATTTTTTTTATATTGCTTGGGAAAATTTTTTTTATTGATATAAGGTATCATGCCTCCATCATTTTAATTGGCTAAATGTCACAAATAAATACTTTTGCCACAAAGTAAATCTAGAATATGTTGGATTCAAGGTAGTATGTGCTAATAGTCATTTTTGTCTAACACTATTTTCTCTAGTATTTTTCATCATTTCTGATTTCCCCCAAATATAATTATTATTCTTTTTCTGATCATTTCAAATTTTCTTAATATTTTTTCATTTTTTATAGCTGACTGCCTTCTGGTACTACATATTTGTTCTACTCTCTGAATTGTTTTATCATATAGCTAGGTCTTTATTCCTTGGTTTTCTATAGAGCAAGAAAAGAATACTGGTAATATTAATAGCAAAAACAAAGTACTTATTTTCCCTGGAATATAACAACAATTCTATTAGGCCTATATGGAATTTCTTCTTCTACATATTTTTCAAAAAAAGTGATGTAAATATTTTGCATCCAAGAGCTATATTTGTTGAGATGTCTTACATATTATATTTGCTATTTGCTAATAGCTATTGCTATTGTATTAGCAATACAATAAATATTGTATTGCTAGAGTTAATGAAGTTGCAATCAAACTTGTAAACATTAATAGTCTTTAAAGCTAAATTAATTTTGGACAGATCCATTGCTTAACAAATTATGGCTAGAAACTCCCAGTAAAATGATTTGCTAAGCAACCTACTTTGCATTTTAAATATATAGCAGTAAACACTCATGATGTTTTGAGTAATCTTCCAAATATGATATTATTGTTGAGCTATAACTAAGTAATTAAATTTGATTTGTATCTACACTAATTAACCTTAACATTTTCCAGAACAGTCAACCTAATGTTAGACCTTCAAACACCAAAAAACATTTTCTAAGAATTATTACCACAAAACTAGCATCATTAAAGAACAAACATTAGTAGCACTTCAAATTTTTGGATGTCACCTTCCTAACTACAAATCAAATTAGCATATTCCTCATTTATTTTTTATTAGCTGTTAACATTAGACAGAATTTTCTGTTGAAAGTCAAGATTAGCTAGCATGAGTTTAGTATTTGTCATTGATTGTGTTTATACAAAAGCATGTGCTAATTGTTAATTATATCTGTCTAATGAGTATTTGTTTGCATTGTAATTTTCAAATGTTTTGCTGAGAATAAATTTTATTTGAGACCACAAGCAGCACTTACCACTTAATGGTATTTTCCTAAAATATGGATTTTGATCTTTAAAAGGGTCAACTTGAAATAATTCAACTCATTTATATAAAAATATGAATGAAGACAGACAAGCTTATTTTATAAATTTAAATGACTTTTCTACACTAAAACTGAGGTCAAAGATTAGGAATCTATCTTATTCTTGAAAATAATGAATCAATAAATCTGACTGCATTTTAATCTCCCTCCCTGATCAGATTGAACTCTATTTCTACCTTGGTTAATGACTTCTTAATTAAATATATTTTAAATCTAGGCTTTTCCAGGAATCACTTTAATATGCTATGGAAAGCATCATAAATTCTGGCTTCTTGCACACCATTAAACAAACAAAAAAAAAGATTTTAAAAATTATCTAATAAAGCTGTTCAGTTCAGTTGTTCAGTCGAGTCCGACCCCACAGACTGCAGTACACAGGCTTCCCTGTTCATCACCAACTCCCGTAACTTGCTCAAACTCATGTCCACTGAGTTGGTGATGCTACCCAACCATCTCATTCTCTGTCCTCCCCTTTCCCACCCACCTTCAATCTTTCCCAGCATCGGGGTCTTTTCAAATTAGTCAGTTCTTCACATGAGGTGGCCAAAGTATTGAGGTTTCAGCTTCAGCATCAGTTCTTCCAATGAATATTCAGGACTGATTTCCTTGAGGATGGACTGGTTGGATCTCCGTGCAGTCCAAGGGACTCTCAAGAGTCTTCTCCAACACCAGAGTTCAAAAGCATCAATGCTTCGGTGCTCAGCGTTTTTTATAGTTCAGCTCTCACATCCATACATGACAACTGGAAAAACCATAGCCTTGTCTAGACGGGACTTTGTTGGCAAAGTAATGTCTCTGCTTTTTAATATGCTGTCAAGGTTGGGCATAACTTTTCTTCCAAGGAACAAACGTCTTTGAATTTCATGGCTGCAGTCACCATCTGCAGTGATTTTGGAGCCCAGAAAAATAAAGTCTGTCACTGTTTCCCCATCTATTTGCCATGAAGTGATGGGACCAGATGCCATGCTCTTGGTTTTCTGAATGTTGAGCTTTAAGCCAATTTTTTCACTCTCTTCTTTCACTTTCATCAAGAGGCACTTTAGTTTTTCTTCACTTTCTGCCATAAGGGTGGTGTCATCTGCATATCTGAGGTTATTGTTATTCCTGGCAGTCTTGCTTCCAGCTTGTCCTTCATCCACCCCAGCATTTCTCTTGATGTACTCTGCATATAAGTTAAATAAGCAGGGTGACAATATACAGCCTTGACATACTCCTTTCCTGGTTTGGAACCAGTCTGCTGTTCCATGTGCAGTTCTAACTGTTGCTTCTTGGCCTTCATACAAGTTTATCAGGAGGCAGGTCAGGTGGTCTGGTATTCCCTTCTCTTTCAGAATTTTCCACAGTTTATTGGGATCCACACAGTCAAAGGCTTTGGCATAGTCAATAAAGCAGAAATTGATGTTTTTCTGGAACTCTCTTGCTTTTTCAATGATCCAGCGGATGTTGGCAATTTGATCTCTGGTTCCTCTGCCTTTTCTAAAACCAGCTTGAACATCTGGAAGTTCATGGTTCATGTATTGCTGAAGCCAGGCTTGGAGCATTTTGAGCATTACTTTACTAGCGTGTGAGATGAGTGCAACTGTGGGGTAGTTTGAGCATTCTTTGTCACTGCCTTTCTTTGGGATTGGAATGAAAACTGACCTTTTCCAGTCCTGTGGCCACTGCTGAGTTTTTCAAATTTGCTGGCATATTGAGTGCATCACTTTCACAGCGTCATCTTTAAGGATTTGAAATAGCTCAACTGGTATTCCATCACTGGACAGATCTTTGTTGAAAATGTAATGTCTTTGCTTTTTAATATGCTATATAGGTTGGTCATAAGTTTTCTTCCAAGAAGCAAGTATCTTTTAATTTCATGGCTGCAGTTATCATCTGCAATAACTTTAAAGCTGAGGGGTGTCCATAGTCCTATCCATGTATTTTAGGTTTTTGAGAATGTCATCTCTCAAGATTACCTTTGTAACTGGATGAAATACAAATTTATTTTAAAAGATAAAAACTGAGTTGTGTCTATGTACTTCACCTAGACTACATGATGACAAACTCTGTTTAACTTGAATCTGACTGTATGGACCTGACATTGGAAAAAACTACCAGAGGAGAAACAATCCATAAAAAAAAAAGATAGAATAAGAGATCTTTGATAATATTATGTTTTCCCAGACTCATTTTGTTTGACTCTTCGGTGCCTAGAGTAAGGCTAAGTACCAGTCAATGCAACAAATGTATTCAAACAATAGACCTATTAACTATCTTCAAACCTTATTGGTAGTAAAACCCTATAACACTAAGATGAAAATTTCTTAAAATTTTAGAAAGAAGAAAAAATTCAGGGATGTACTCTCATTACACTTATAAACATATTTTGTCATTACTAAAAGTTCATATTTCAATTTACCACATAAAAGATAGGAAGGATTTTATAGAACTAGGAATGGCTATTCATCTAGAATACTCCAAAGAACACATACAGAGAGATGCTAATAATTCCACTGATTCTTACCAGTTTTCACAAGATATCTAAATTTCCGAAGCCAAAATTTGGCAATATTCCTTCCATAGCAAGAATTCAATCAATTTAATGGCATAGGGTCAATGTTTGAAATAGAGCTTGACAGACTAAATTTTACCATCAAACCACTGTCTCTTTTTTCCTTCTTCTACTACACTCTGCTGAAAAGAAATTTATTTATGTTTTGGTAGAAGTCCTGGACACCAGACTAGACAGGGAAAGCTGCCTCTCAAACAAGTACAGAGCCATATTCTCAACAGAAAACAATATTTCATTTTTTGAGAAAACATCCTAAGTAAAATGAGTACACGAAACAAAATACCAATTTGCTCATATTTAAGAGCTACCCTTGTGGATTCATTTAATAACATGCAGTGTTCCTTTAATAACATGCAATAGCACTTGTAATCCATGTAAAAGTATATCTAATACAAGAGGGTTCAATAATTGAAATGATTATGAAATGTAATGAGCAAGAATTCCCAGCAAAGAAATAAAGTTTATGTATTAATGTGGGCAGGACCATAATCAACACAGGCCTTTGGGAAAATCCGTCCTTGAGTGTGCACGATATTCATTTCCTATTACTATCTTTCAGAAAAGTATCTGTCCCAACAAAACATGTCTCTCTAAGTGGAATGTTAACAGCGTAAGAACCAATGTAAAATAGATGCTGAGCAAAAGTTCTCCCCGCACACACATCTAAGGAAGGCTACTACAATCTCTCTTAGATTTCACTAAGACAGCACACTGACTGCCCATCTCTATAAATACAAAGTCAAAGTGGTGAAAGACGTTGGAAGGCTCTTTTAGGGAAATCTGTCTCCTCTGCCCCTCCCCAAGCCTTATATTTATTTTCTCTACACTTGTTGTAGAAGAAAATTGATCTTGAAGACAATGCACCTGTGATGTCACATGCCAGTGAGTTAACCATTTTGATAACAAACTATATTTTATATTGTTTATCCTGAAATTCCCAAGTTGTCAATGATCCCATCAACATAATCATTCATTTGAATATTTTCAAATGAATGATTTAAAATGAATGTTTGACTGCAGATATTATAAACAGTTCCTTTTCTTCCATTCTTGCAGTTTGGATATTACTGACCGAGTCATATTTTCTGGTTTGCTTTTGGTGAGTGCAATGCCCCTGGCCTTAGGCAAGGAAGGAGGAAAAGCTCTCTAAACATCATCTGCCAATGGAGGACTCATCACACAATCAGACATTCTATGTTACAGCATTGGCAAATATCACAGTAAAGTGCCAATAGGAAAACTTAATTGTTTCCCACTTCTTTTATCTGACCTGCTCCCTGTCATTTCAGACACTTAGAATCTTACTTCTCTCACCACCCCTATGCCAGCAGGGTAAAAGGGTTTGTTTAACCATGTAAAGTAAAATCAGACTAGAACTGAAAAAGAACTTTATGACTTTTCCCCATTGGCATCAAACTGAAAAGGCAGGATTGGTCATTAAGTTATAATTAAGCATTAGCATTTCAGCAGAAACATTATACCATCACAAAAACAGTGTCAGAGAAAAGCAGCAAAAATCATTTCAGCCAACTCTGATAGCCAGGAAATTATTTTTGGGCTTTCCCAATTTGTACTCTGTAACGAAGTTAGGACATAATGTGACTTTTGCGATATTCCCTTTCTGTGTGTCTGTTACATGATCAAGACAGAATACAAGTTTTTCAACTGATCATACGTGCATAAATTCTGTAGGAAGACTCATTTCATCATGATCTATAAATGTACTTAAAAACTGTAAAAGCATAAAAGTAAAAATAAAATCACATTAGCATCTTGACATATATAGTACACTGATCAGTGGCACATCAATCCCAGAAGCTGGGATATTTTAATATTTTGAAAGTGGTTCTATAAAGTAACCAATCCATTCTTTCTTCACCATTTAGTTTTTAAGAAAAACACTCACGTTCACACAACCACAAATGCACTCAACCACACACACAGGTATAAAAAAAAAACTTACACAATTTCGTCATTCTGGAACTCGAGCTCTCCGCATGTGTCTTCAAAGTCCTCTCCTCCTCCTCTGGCTGTCCCCTCAATGGTCTTATAGGGAACGATAACATTTCCACGTGCTCCAGATGTTCTCAGTACTTTTACCTCCATGATGCCAATGCTCTCGCTCACATGAGTCACAGGTTCCTCAAAAGTAAAGATGCCGGCATGGTCGTCATCAAAAATAGTCACGGTGGCAGTGGAGGGAGATCCCAGGCAAGCAAGGGTAGAGACATGACTGGCTTCCAGGATGCCATCTTCCGAGGCTTCCAAAGATACTTTGACATTGCTGAGATGCACAAGGAAATTCTCATCCTCCTCAAAGATGTCATCATCAATGATGCCAACTCTGATTTCCTTCTGGGTCTCACCAGGCTTAAAGACCACGGTTCCTTCGGTAAATTCATAATCAGACCCAGCGTTGGCTGTGCCATCCTCTGTTCTGAAGTCAACAAACACAGTGTTGGTCAAATCACCACCTCTGCGGATAATGGTCAGGGCTACCGTGCCACAGTTCTCCAGACACTGATATGTCCCTTGTTCAAAGAAGATCTTACTGACAGGGTCATTTTCAGCCACTTCCGTGTTGACCTCATGCATGCTGACGGCTTTCCTGGCTTGATCTGCAGCATGCCTCTTTAAAATGTTGCCCGCTCCAGTCATCAGGCGGGTAGCTTGAATGCGGTAAAATGCTCGACTTTTTTGCTGCTGACTTAAGACTTGGTAATTGGCTAATTCTATTAATTGCTCTATTTCCTTCTCTGGATGCTTCTGCTTGAGTTCCTTCAGAATCCTAGCCATTTCTCGCCTGGCTTCTTCATCATCTTGGTCCCTCTCATCAACCTCCAGAACCAGGGCGCCATCTAAGAAACTGTCAACATGGGAATTGACCACCTTCCCATCCATTTCAATTTCTGTCTTGGAAGATGGCCTGTCTCCTTCGTGTTCAATAATCATTCCCCTCTGCTTGCCAGCCCGATACCTCTTGTAGACATATTTGTAAAACAGAAGCCTCCTGTCTGCCACCCAAGCAAACACAACACAGATGGGGAAGAAGAAGAAAGTAAGCAAACCTTCCCAGACGTCCACAACTCCAGGAGAGCTGACAGACAAAATGATGTAAAGCCAGGTATAGGCAAAGATGCTCCATGCTGCTGTCACAAAGAACACACGCAAATGCTTGATCTTCCTTGTCTCCCCATCTGGGACGACGTAAACACAAAGCGCAATGATGATGAACATGTTGAATGCAGCACTCCCCACGATGGTGCTAGGACCAAGGTCTCCTGCAGTGAAGTTATGGCCACACACCTCAATTACTGAGAGGAGAATCTCTGGAGCTGAAGATCCCAGGGCCATCAAGGTCAGGTTGGACACTGTCTCATTCCAGATCCTCACAGTTGTCTTGGTGGTCTCTCCATTGGGTTTCTTTATGGTGATTTCTTTCTCTTGGGACGTGATGACTTCTATAGAGGACATGAACCGGTCAGCAATGATTGAGACTCCAAGAAACATGTAGACCATGGCCACAAAATACACAGTCGCTCTAGCAATTTTGTCCCCGAAGGAGGGGTCCTGGGGCTCCCAAATGGGTAAAATCACCCCCTTCTTACAGTAATAGGAGCCAGTACACTCGCCAGTCTCATTGCCTTCTCCTTCCATTTCTGTCTCAGCACTTATATGGTCCACATGGGAAAACAAGAGAGCCACCATGGCTAACACATGAAATCCCATTGACAAGGTGGGTGACAGACTGAACTGCAGCATGCTGGACAATGGCAGGGTTCCAACTGTCCCAACCTATTGGGGAGAATAAAAAAGGGAGAGAGTGGGGAAAAAAATCACATCATTAGATCCAGACCCAAAGCACTCAAGTGACCCAATTATTTTTATTACATTTACCAATGATTTGTTTATATTTGACTATCACAACATCTATGGTGAATCATGACTCTAAGAATCCATCTGTGATAAAGCAATCCTTGGTAATGTTTACGGCCCAATCTCTCCACTTGTGGATTTTCTACATGTAGTCCCATTTACTGAGCCATGAGCAATGTACACAGCTGACTTACTGGAATAAAATGTTCAATGATATCCTTGCCTTGTTGAACACACGTGCATGCATGCTGATAGCCATTTAGGAAAAACACAAAGTTTTGATGCATTAAATAATCTTCTCCTTGTTGCTAAGGCAGATTTTCTTTTAAACTGTGGTTAACACAGTCACCTTCCAAAAACTGTTTCCTTGCCAAAATCACCTTAAGAGTGACACTATGAAGTTTAGGCTCTAAAAATCCTACAAACGCATGACCTGTTGATGATCTTAAATCCTGGGGCACAGTTTACACTGTATTTAATGCAATTGTGTCCTATGGCTCGTGAGGGTCACTTGGACTGCAAGATCAAACCAGTCAATTCTAAATAAAATCAACCCTGAATACTCATTGGAAGGACTGATGCTGAAGCAGCAATACTTTGGTCACCTGATGTGAAGAGCTGACTCACTGGAAAAGACCCTGATGCTGGAAAAGACTGAAGACAAAAAGAAGAGTGCAATAGACAATGACATGGTTGGATGGCATCATCAACTCAGTGGACATGAATCTGAGCAAACACTGAGAAACATTGAAGGACAGGGAAGCCTAGCATGCTGCAGTCCATAGGGTCGCATAGGGTCGGACACGACTTAGCAACTGTACAACAATAAATCTATGGATCTTAGAACCACAGAGAAATCTTCCAGCTTGCCTGCAATCAAAGCTCAATTGTTTTTGCACCTGAAGGGGGAAAAAATCTGTTGTAAGACAATATTTCCAAATGTTAAGTATAGTTTTTAAAGGCATGTTTTGATGAGAGCACATTTCCTCCTAATTTTCAGCAAGACCAGGTCTTCTGATGCATTAGCAGCTGGGCATCTGGTTCTTTGAGCACTGCTCTTCATGTTTGTGTACAGATCTCATTCTAGAATCTGCAGGCTGCCCATGGCAGGAAAGGGAGATAAGCAGGCCCAGGTCTAGGAGTGTGTCTTGCCCAGGTCTTGCCTGACAGGCTGTGAAATCAGCGTTACCAGCCATACAATGTTCCTTCTCTGTGTCAATGTCAGACTTTTCATGGTCATTCTAAAATACACATCAGTTCTATAGAGGACTCAAGTAATCTAAAAATACAGGGGCAATAATTCCAACTAAATTAGCTCATGTGGCAAAATGACAGTGACCAAAAGTACCTATGGGATTAAAGGGCTGTAGGCAACTGGGGGGGATATGGCAATAGCATCCCTGGTGGGAATCCAGGTTCATGGTGGCTCTACCTACCACTTTGCTCAGGTAACCAAGGTGTGTGCCTCTCAGTGACCTTGTATCACCTCTGATTCCAGGGTTTTGGTGATGGTGAGTGGGGTGGGGGACAATGAAGCAAAGAAGCATCTGCTGCAAGTCAGGCTAACTCTGGTCTGGAAAGCCAGTTATAACATCCAATGGCATAGGGATAAGAAGGGTCCTGAGTCAGGTCTTAGTCCTGTGGCCTGACATAAAGCTAAATGTAGAGCTGGGTTAGACCCTTTCATGGCCTCAGGCTATCTGAGTCGCCCCCACATTTACCTATACTCCTGCCCTAGGCTTATTGCTGATGGCTTATATTGAAAACTGCACCAGGCCCCAGGGGAACCCCTACTTGGCCCAGCACACTCTGGCATCACCTAAAGCACCCCCCTTTTTCACTGTTTTCTTTTTTTTTTTTTAATTTTCTTTACTTTATTGTGTTGGTTTTGCCATACAGTAACATGAAACCGCCATGGATCTACACATGTTTCCCCTCCAGCACCCCCCTTTTTTAAAAGCTCATCTGTACAGGGAGATAAGCTTTGACATGTTCCTCACACTTAAAGAAGACACAGGAGAGGACTGTTGTGGTCGGACTCCATTCTAAGTAAAAGGTCGACAAATAGAAGAAATTTTCAAAATATGCAGAAGTTCATGGTCAGTGTGTCTACTTGTTCAGTCATGACTGAGCTTGAGTGGGTTACAGGATATCTTAAAACAAGGTAACCCAGAACCATCCCTGTAAGAACAGTGGCATATCTAGTTCTAACTCCCTTGCAGCAATTTATACCACAGATTTATAGGAGCTGCCCAGACAAATTTTAGGACATGACGGGCTCTCTTCTAGGTCCTGAGAATTCATCAGTGAATTTGTTTTAAAGTGTCTATCTTTGCAGACCTTATATTCTAATGGGGAGGAAACAATCAAATAAATATAAATATCAGGTGGTAAAAAGTACTGTAATGGCAGCCAGTAGGGAGCAATTTCAATAGGATGGGAAGTCTGTATGTTATAGTGTCTGTGCCGGGCTGTGTGTGTCAGTATGTGCACACACATGGAAGGCATGATTTTATAATGGACAGTTTAAAGAAGGCCTTGCTGATAAAGTGCCATTTGAGCAAAGTCCTGAAGGAAGAAAAGGCCCAAGCTTTGTGGATACTTGCAGGAAGTGCATTTCAAGTACAAACACCTTGACGAGAATTGTGCTTTGCATAGTCTAGGGACCAGGAAGAAACCTGTGTGGTGAAAGAGCAGTGATGGAAAGAAGCAGGGCTCAGGACCTGGGAACCTAGTAGGGGCGGATCATGAGGGGCACTGATGCCATTGGCATTGACTGAGGGAGATGGGTATCACGGGGAGATTCCAATCAGAAGTGTGATATGAGCTGATTTATCTTTTAAAATGATCTCTCTGCTGGTTCCCTGAAGAATAGACTATAAGGGAAAGAGGAGAAAAACGGAAGCCAGCATTTGCCTATTATTATTAAAAAAAAAAAAAAAAGTCTGATCAAGGCAATGATCCCAATGCCTTGCAGGTACATAAAATGATATCGTGAAGATCTAAAGTTTAAAAAGGAGAAATAAACATGTGCAGTGATCCTTTTGGAAGATTGGCAACTTAAAACATTTTGGTATCAGTTCTACTCAGGTGGACGGAACTGGAGCCTATTATCCAGAGTGAAGTAAGCCAGAAGGAAAAACAACAATACAGTATACTAACGCATATATATGGAATTTAGAAAGATGGTAACGAGAACCCAGCATGCGAGACAGCAGAAGGAACGCAGATGTATAGAACAGAGTCGTGGACTCTGTGGATGAGGGCAGGGGTGGGATGATATGGGAGAATGGCATTGAAACATGTTAATTATCATATGTGAAATCAATCACCAGCCCAGGGTTGATGCTCGGGGCTGGTGCACCGGGATGACCCAGGGAGAGGGAATAGGGAGGGAGGAGGGAGGGGGATTCTGGAGGGGGAGCATATGTATACCCATGGCGGATTCATGTCAATGTAAGGCAAAACCAACACAATAAAGAAAATTAAAAAAAAAAAAAATTTTGGTAACCTGTAAGGATCAGAAAGGTTAAGCATTTGCTCAGAGGGAACAGTACAGAACACAGAGCCTACCCGCGCAGATACAAAGTTGCGCCTGTCTCCAGGGCGGATAGAACAACCACTCCCTTGAAACTGCTGTCAAGGCTCATCATTCCATTCCTCACCTCTCAGCCAAAACAAACCTCCCAAAATGCAGATCACACTCTCTGACTCCCCTTAAAACTCTTCACGGCCTACTGCCCTGAAGACAAATGCAAACCCCCTCGATAGGCTATTTAGACCTTTCAGGATCTGGCCTTTGAGTTTTAAAAAATGGGAATTCTCTCAATTTCCTGAACATAACAGCACTTTCTTACCTACAGGTCTTTGCATATTGTACTTTCTGTGTCCTGAACTATTTTCCTTCTTTGAAGCACGTTTCAAAATGACACCACAGCAAATCATAAATCACAGCTGATTGCCTGAGATGGTAATCCCAGGCCCCAATATTCAACACTGTCTCAGACACCATGCTCAATTTTTTTACACCTATCTATATCTAATTATTATATATAATACTTTCAGGAACCAGCACTGCCCTGTTATACAACTCCTAATGTTGCCATTTCCATTAGAGTCTGTATGAATAGCACCACTAACAATATCGTATAAGCCTGTTGGTAGATGGGAAGACTGAGGTTCAGACAGGTTTCGTACTTGCTGAAAGTCAGACAGTAACTAAGATTCAAAGCCCAGTCTGTCTCTGAGACTGATGTAATCCCCTGCTCCATTCTACCACACCTGGGAGTGTATATAGTGATCTTTTGAGAACGATTGGATTTGGGCTTGGACTAGTTCAGTGGCAAACCTCTTGGCTTCTATGTGGGGGTAGGTAGCAAAAGTCCCATGAAAGGTTTCCAACAAGCCTAGTTTTATCTTACGGATGACAGACTGACACGGACAGATATCCACAGCTGGGAGGTAACCTATGGGCTGGAATGTTCCTGGAGACAACTGGCTCCCACTCTCCCACCTTTTAGCAATTACCTGGCAACCTCTTCTGCAAATACTCGCAGGGCAATCTCTTCAGTCTGCCAAGAAGAAGCCTTGCCCCAACCAACATCTCCTAATATGCTCCTGGCCAAAAGGGTATCAATGTCTAAGGGTGGACAGAGCAGTGGAAAAAAAAAACCCATCATCATTGTTACATAAAAAGGAAGGGGACTTCTGAGATTAACTCAAAAATGTCACAATTCTATTCAAAAGGTGGTTTCACAGTAGTCTAATTTGTGAGGTCAGTGGACCAAAACACACTGCTATAGCTTATTGGTCATGAAGCAACCTTAAAGAACTCTCTGGACTTCAGTTTCTTTCTTTTAAATTAACACCAAGTCCAAATGCTTGTGAGGATATGAGGTTTCTTTACCACTGAGCCACCATTGAAGCCCTGAGGATGTGGGTTAGGTATCATCAAAATATGAGTCCTTCTTCATTTTTTTCCTCCATGTTTTGTCACCATTCTGATGCCCCCGTCATCAGATGCAAACAGATCTGACTCTTGCCACTGTCTCTTCAAATATTTATTTCTATGAAAATTAAGCAGCAAATAGTAGCTGTTGATGTCTTAGTCTGCTGCTTGACCTTCTAATCTTTCACCCTCATCTACTGAACTCTGAACAAGAGGTAGTCTGATCTTCACAGTGGTTTCAGATAAGCCCTTACATCCAGGGCCAGTTCTTACTTAGGAATGTTAATTACATCATCCAAATGAGCCTTCAGCACAGAAGCAAGAATACTCACATTAAAATAAATAGTGAGCAGAAGATAAACAAACCAAACAGCCCCAACACCTATAGATGACAGACCTGAACGTCACTGACAAAGGATAGTAAACAGGTATCAAACTGAGTGAGCCCACCCCTCTCAAAGGGACAGGTCACAGAAATGGATACATATACTCGCCAGACAGATCTTCATCAAACCTCTGCCATAGCAGAGGTTCAAGGAGAAGTTAGGCAGCACAGCAGTGGGAGCTTTAGTGGTTCTGACACAAGGAGAACCAACTCAGAGAAGAAAACACCTCTGGCATTCTCACCAGTTCTGTGCTTGAGGTGGCCTAGTCTCATTCTGCTGATCGGCAGTTGGGGTTTTTCCAAGGAACTCCTTGACTTTCCGTCAAGACCTGGAATCCCCATCTCTGTAATTCTTGCTGACTGAGAGCTTCAAAACTAAGCAATGAATCTGTTTCTAAGGCAACAGTAAAGCAACCATGAATTCTCATCCACTACAAATGCAAGCACTTCCAAATGCTTCTAGATAAAGATGATGCCAGAGGATGCCCTTCTTTATCTGATCATCCACCGAGAGTGCCAATTACCATTCTGGCCCATAGCCTCAGGCCATCAGGCCATGGCCACACTTCACCAAGGAGCTCCTTCAGTGCCCACAGCAACTCTCTGCTATTACTTCATGTTTTCCCCGAAGAGAGAGTTTCTACTTTTCTGCCTGAAAAATGAGGACAGGTCCTCTGGGAGACAAGCAGTTAGACATCACGTACAGGGCTCAAGCCCCCTGCCCAGACTTACAAGACTACGGGGCCCTGTCCCATGTCAGAAAACACTGCCTTCATTCATCAAAGGTAGCAGCTGGGGTAATGCTCAGGCAATGTGGCCAAAAAGGAAAGATAGTTTCAGGATTTAGGATAATGAAAATGTTACTGAAAAGTCATGAAACCCTTTTCCCTTACTTTGTTTTTCTATATGGAATTTATTACTTTTTATTGAATTATAGTTGATTTACAATGCGGTGTTTATTTCTGCTGTACAGCAAAGGGATTTGGTTATATACATATATGCATTCTTTTTTATATTCTTTCCCATTATGGTTTAATCCCAGAATATTGAATGTAGTTCCCCATGTTATACAGGAGGACCTTGCTCTTTATCTATTCTATATGTAACAGTTTGTATCTACTAATTTCAAATTCTCAGTCAGTCTCTCTCCCAGTTCCTCCCTCCTTGGGAACCACAAGTCTGTTCTCTATAAGTCTTAGAACTTACTACTTTTTATACATTATATACTTTAACAGTTCTGTTTATTCTCTCTCTCGCATAGATGTCAACTCTATGAAGACAGGGATTTCTGTTTCTCTTGTTCACCCAGTTCCTCGAGCATACCCTGCTACATGGAAGATGCACAGCACCTGCTTTTATTAAATGAATAAAATACTTCTCAGCTGGCCTTGTACTGATTCATCCAGTCTCTGATGTGGAATCAGAATCCGGGTGCTGGGCCTAGACGTATGCATTTAGAAATGCTCCCTAGGTCAGATGGCTACCCGTAAAGTGAGCAGAGGCCAGTATCAGACTGAAAAGCCACAGTCGATATGCGGTAGAGGAGAAGAAGAAAGGACCACAACACTTTTCGTTTATTTGTTTTCATTACGGAGATGGACAATTCTGTTCCTTCCTAGCGAAGAGCTCCTTCCTGAGGTGCTTCAGGCAAAACAACCTTCTCACGCTGCCCCTCCTTTCCACCTGAATAGGAGTGTGTAGTTTATATCACCTCATGCAGAGATTTTCACCTTTCCCTTGTCCATCGCCTGCCGCCCCGCCCCCAGGGAAGGCTTTTGTAAGCACTCCCATTCGTCACGTGACAAGGAAAGCCGATCCATTTAGGGGATCATCAGCTAAAATCTGAGGTGGGAAATCCCTCTAAAGGCATGTAATAATCTCAAGGTTTTTCCATTCAGTTGGGAGAAAAGAAAATAGTGAATGAAATCCTAGCAGTGAACAAACAAAAGTAAAATAAAAGAAGGCAATCCGAAAAGCTGGGGAGAATGATATCAAATTTTAGCCCAACAAGTAAGTTAATACTCAGCTCTAATGGCAATAAATCAATTTTTTTTTAATAATCTCAACTCAGCCCGCAAATGTACAGGCCTGGGGTCAAGACATGTTTATCTTTTAATTTTTTAACTGGTAAATAATCCAAAGAAATGGGAAAACAACACATTCATTCACAAGTTTGCCAAGCTTTTCTTAGCCACTCATATGTGCCAGATACTGTGTTTTAAAGACATATAAGATGATATTCCCCAAAGAAGCTCATATTCTAGTAAGTCATTACAAGAGACAAGGAGTCTTGTTTTCCAGAAGACAGAACTCTTCCATGACTAGGGAATCATGCAAGAGGAGAGACTTTCCAGGCATTCAGACAGTAAGACCATGACCACACCTGGATGTCTTCAAAGTGAACTACCTGATTTCCAGATTAGCATACCTGCGGTATTGCGGTCATACAAGTGGGCTTCTAGACACTTCCAATTGCTCCATCTACAGTCTTGCAGTCAAAAGATTTCAAATGTAGTGAACTCTCAGAGGGGAGCCTCAGATCAGCTCTTCCTTGAAACCTTCAGGGGTCTCATGTTGGACAAGAGCAACTACTTCAGGTAATGATTTGTTTACCACCCACCCTGAAAAGAGCAACCTTTCCTGATGTTTGACCTTACACTGAAAAAAAAATGAGGTCATATGTGTGCATTTATTTCTGGGTCACCAAAAAATATCTCCTACCTAAAAATATTTCCCACACTAGCTTGTTGACATTTTGCCTTCAGACATTTGTTTGAGTGAAGTATAACCCTCCCAGTACTCCTCGTTCTTGAGAGTAGACCATTCATTTGTTCTCAAGCATGTATTGAACGGCTTCTAGAGCAAAGCAGCAGATCAGGATTATAAAGAGGACTGATTTCTGGTCGCTGTTCCTGATAAATTTACAGTCTTCAAGTGATATTTACTCAAATGACCATGAACAGGAGAAAGAAGATGGAAAATTCCATAAAAGGAAGGGACTAGGAAAAATAACAGAAGCTGGAGAGAGTAAGGGCATTTCAGAAGGAAGCAATGATGTGACTGAAGGCATAGAACAATACTTCTTCAACTTCACTTCACCTAAGGATCTTCTGGAAAATTCATTAAAGTGAAGACAATTGGGCCCTATCATTGGGTACACAGTAGATCTAAAGAAAAAAGTGTAAGTGTTGATTGCTCAGTTGCGTTCAACTCTTTGTGACCCCATGGACTGTAGCCCACCAGGCTCCTCTATCCATGGAATTCTCCAGGCAAGAATACTGGGGTGGGCAGTCATCCCCTTTTCCAAGGAATCGTCCTGACCCAGGGATTAAACCCAGGTCTCCTGTATTACAGGCAAATTATTTACCTGCTGAGCCATGAGGAAAGCCCTGTATCTCTAAAGAGGAACCCCAAAATTTGAATTTTAAGAAGCATCATAGGTGATTCTGATGTAGGGGGTCTTGCCACTGGCATGACAGGTAGAAATACATGAAAGGCAGAACTGGGTAGGAAGGCAGAACTTGCTTGAAGGGCATCAGCATGTTTAGCAAATACAGACTACAGAGCAAAAGGACTTAAAGAAGGTCCTTGATGGAAGGTGGTGCTTACATATTAGAAGATAACATTTGTTGTAATATCAGTATGATGCTGATGTGAAATAGTATATCAGATGGGCTCTCATCACAAACTGGGACTCCAGCCAGCACTAAAACATGAAGTCCCAGGATTTCCCTCAGGACTTCCCTGGCAGTCCAGTGGATAAGACTCCACGCTTCCAATGCAGGGGGCACAGGTTCCATCCCTGGTTGGGGAACTAGGATCCCACATGCCATGTAGCATGGCCAAAAAATAAAAATAGTGAGTGTGTACGGGAGGGAAGAGAGAAGAGGGCAGAGAGAAATGGACCCTAATTGGAGCTCAACAGGGTCCTCCAAAGAGGAGATTAAATCACCAAGAGTAACATACATACTTCATAATTTTGACAAGGGTTTGCTGCTTTCCTCAAAGAAAAACAGCTAAGGATAGCTAAAAACCTACATAGACACAGGACAAAGGAGCAAATCCATGTAAGTCTTCAGTTCAGTTGCTCAGTGATGTCCAATCCTTTGCAACCCCATGAAGTGCAGCACTCCAGGCCTCCCTGTCCATCAAAAACTCGACTACACTCAAACTCAGTGTCCATTGAGTCGGTGATGCCATTCAACCATCTCTTCCTCTGTTGTCCCCTTCTCCTCCTGCCTTCAATCTTTCCCAGCATCGGGGTCTCTTCAAATTAGTCAGTTCTTCACATGAGGTGGCTAAAGTATTGGAGTTTCAGCTTCAACATCAGTCCTTCCAATAAACAGTCAGGACTGACTTCCTTGAGGATGGGCTGGCTGGATCTCCTTGCTGTCCAAGGGACTCTCAAGAGTCTTCTCCAACACCACACTTCAAAAGTATCAATTCTTTGGTGCTCAGCTTTCTTTATATTCCAACACTCACATCCATACATGACTACTGGAAAAAACCATAGCCTTGACTAGATGGACCTTTGTTGGCAAAGTAATGTCTCTGCTTTTTAATATGCTGTCTAGGTTGCATAACTTTTCTTTCATGAAGCAAGCGTCTTTCAATTTCATGGCTGCAGTCACCATCTGCAGTGATTTTGGAGCCCAAAAAACAAAATCTGCCACCGTTTCCACTGTTTCTCCATCTATTTGCCATGAAGTGACAGGACTGGATGCCATGATCTTTTTTTTCTGAATGTTGAGCTTTAAGTCAACTTTTTCACTCTCCTCTTTCACTTTCATCCAGAGGCTTTTTAGTTCCTTTTCACTTTCTGCCATAAGCATGGTGTCATCTGCATATCTGAGGTTATTGATATTTCTCCCAGCAATCTTGATTCCAGCTTGTGCTTTTTCTAGGCCAGCGTTTCTCATGATGTACTCTGCATATAAGTTAAATAAGCAGGGTGACAATATACAGCCTTGACGTATTCCTTTTCCTATTTGGAACCAGTCTGTTGTTCCATGTCTAGTTCTAACTGTTGTTTCCTGACCTGCATACAGGTTTCTCAAGAGGCAGATCAGGTGGTCTGCTATGCCCATCTCTTTCAGAATTTTCCACAGTTTGTTGTGATCCACACAGTCAAAGGCTTTGGAAAAAAGCAATAAAGCAAAAGTAGATGTTTTTCTGGAACTCTCTTGCTGTTTCGATGATCCATCGGATGTTAGCAATTTGATTTCTGGTTCCTCTGCCTTTTCTAAAACCAGCTTGAACATCTGGAAATTCATGGTTCACACATTGTTGAAGCTTGGCTTGGAGAATTTTGAGCATTAATAGCATGTGAGATGAGTGCAATTGTGCAGTAGTTTGCGCATTCTTTGGCATTGCCTTTCTTAGGGATTGAGATGAAAACTGACCTTTTCCAGTCCTGTGGCCATTGCTGAGTTTTCCAAATTTGCTGGCATATTGAGTGCAGCATTTTCACAGCATCTTTCAGGATTTGAAATAGCTCAACTGGAATTTGATCACCTCCACTAGCTTTGTTCGTAGTGATGCTTCCTAAGGCCCACTTGACTTCACATTCCAGGATGTCTGGCTCTAGATGAGTGATCACACCATTGTGATTATCTGGGTTGTAAACATCTTTTTTGTACAGTTCTTCTGTGTATTCTTGCCACTTCTTAATATCTTCTGCTTCTCTAGAAGTCTTCAGAGACCTTTTAATCAGGTTCCATTCACAAGCTCTGAACAGAGGTCAACAATTCACAGAAACATAAAACCCAAACTGAACATCCTAGGTGGTGAGGAAAGTTGTGCTCTTTAAATGAGAGTCTTGTATGGAGCCTTACCAAGTTTCCCTGTTCCCTTCAACTCAAGAGTAAATTTTTGCAGTCACTCTTCTAGCTTTCTAGTCTGTCTCTTGGGACTGGGGATGTTTAATACAGAATTCAGTTTCAAGCCATGCGGTAGGAACATGCACAATGCCTTAAAAAACTCTTTTTTAACAACAGAAATGCTGGTTATGTGAGCAAGCTGGTGAATTTCATCAGTTTTTTTCCCTGAGTCATTAAGCTTCATCTTCAAGTAGATTGTTTTTTGGGGATGGGAATTTATCAACTGAAAGTTTGTAGGTCTTTCAAATTTTCCTGCATAGTCATAAAGCACAATCCTTTTAAGAATAAGATGCCCTTGGGGAGAACAGAAATATAAAGTAAAAAGAAATAATTTTTTTACAACCCAGGTTTGAGGCTTTCCTGGTAGTTCAGTGGTAAAGAATCTGCCTGCCAATGCAGGAGACATGGGTTCTCCTAGGCCGAGAGGATCCCACATGTTGCAGCGCAACTAAGCCAACACACCACAAGTACTAAACACGTGCTCTGGAGCCCGGGAGCCACAACTGCTGAGCCCATGCACTGCCACTACTGAAGCCTGCGTGCCCTCGAACCCATGATCGGCACCGAGAGAAGCTACCGCAATGATGAGCCCATGCACCGCATGTCGAGTGGTCCCCTGATCACCACAGCTAGATAAAAGCCCCGAAGCAACGAAGACTCAGCACAGCCAAACATAAACAAAATTTTGTTTAAAAATTCAAGTTGATTGATGTTCACACAATGGTGACCCTTCATCAACATTCTATGTTCTAATTTTCTAAAGTTCCTGACAATATACGCAGTGACATAGCTCTGCTTGTATATATAACAAATCCATTTTTTTAAGTGGAAGCAGCTTAGAAAGGAACTAACCAAATTTTTATTCAGAGAAATAAATCAAGTAGCTTTTCAGGAGGGAAAATATGAACTTTCTATACAAACTAAGCACAGATTAGGAAACACAGTTTACTAAGTAAGGCATCTAGTGAACGTGTCCTTTAAACCAGGGGTCCTCAACCTTTGGGATCTAATGCCTGATGATCTGAGATTGAGTTGATGTAATAATAATAGAAATAAAGTGCACAATAAATGCAAAGTGTTTTAATCATCTCAAAACCATCCCCCTCGCCCACCAACCTTGGTCTATGGAAAAACTGTCTTCCATATCATCAGTCCTTGGTGCCAAAAAGGATGGGGACCACTGTTTTAAACCAACCCCATACACCTGTGTTTGAAGAACTATTTAAATATTGGCTTATGGTTTTAATTTTAGTAACTATGCCATGACTATTATTGTCTTTTTGTGATAGGTTGAGGATTAGACAGGAGCTTTTGAAAAAGAGAAAAAAATTAAGTGGAGAAGGAAATACTCATTTAATCATTTTATTAACAAGTGAGGATAGTAACTCCTGCCTATTAAGTCTTTGTGTAAGCAAGGATTATTTTCACCAGTATCAACGATTAATTAGAGAACACGTATTCATTCATTCAACAAAAACTGAATGTCTATTATGTGTCTGGCAAAGTACTGGGGGCTAGAACCATGAACTAAATAGACAATCTCTCTCCTCCAAGAATTTATTTTCTAGCTAGGAAGACAGATGATAGATGTTGATTTAAACTGTAACAAACAGAAACATTTATTTAAATTGTTACAGAAAGAAGCATTTATTAATTGATAAATTCTATAAAGGAAAACACAGTCCTAGGAGAGTAAGTAACGGAAGGCCTGACCTACTAGCATATTAGGGAAGGCTTTGCTGATGAAATAACATCTGAGCCAAAATTTTTTAAAAGACACTCAGCAAGAAGCCAGGCTAAAGGTTGCTGGAGTGCAAGGCCTTAGGCTGACATTTCTGTAATTACCCCTCTCAGTAATGAGGTTACTCACAGACCTACCTTCTTAGATATGCTGGGGTATGAGATCATGTTTAGAAAATGCTAAAAACAGCTTCTGAAATTTATATGAGAATCTCCCCCTCTGAGGTCACAGTCACACAGTTGAAATTAACTGCATTCTACCACACTGCTGGGGGCAGTACTGTAGACAGAAGGGTCGTTGGTCTTGGGGCCAAAAGAAATGAGTGCTGGTCTTGGCTCTCACTGACCAGTCATGCGGCCTTGGACGAGTCATTTTCCCTTTCTCAGCTTGATCTGTAAAATCAAGGAATTTTGCTGACAGCCCAAAGCTATGATATCCTAATTCCTCACTTTGGCATTCAAGGTCATCATCCATTATACATCACCTGCCTAACTTGCCAGATTTACTGTTCCTGGTAGACAGCTGAGCTACAAACTGAAAATACACACCCTCTTTTCTTTTCTCATGCTTTTCTACCTGTCCTCTGTGACCCATTTTGAATATCCAATCCCCCTTCAGAAAACTGCTTTTATTGCTCGGAAGGCTCCTAAAAGCCTTCTAATGTTGCCCCTTCCTCCCTTTTTGCTGCAAGAAAACTCAGGCTGTCAAAACTTAAAAGACTTTTTCCCCAAAGCCACGCATCTCAGAAGTGACAAAGCTAAGCTCCAAAACAAGGTCTCCGAGTTTCTAGGCCAGCTCTCTTCCCATGATACCAACCCCGATTGCTCGGGTTCCTGCAGCCCCTAAGGCGACTGGTGTGTTTTTCTTAAAATCCGTGTCTCAAGGCTTAGGAAACTATGGCCAACAGGTCAAATATAGCCTACCATCTGTCTTGATAATCCCTATTTTTTAAATATATTTTGAAATGATTGAAACATTTTTAAAAAGCACTGTTTCATAACGTGAAAATCACACAATGCTCAAATTTCAGTGTAAGTAAAAACTGTTTTATGGAACACAGCACATTCATGCATTTAAGTATTGCCAATGGCTGCTTTCTCGTTTTGACAGCAGCGTTGAGCAGCTATGACAGGCCCTGTGGTCCACAAAGCCAAAATTATTTACTCTGTGGCCCTTTGCAAACCAGTTCTGTGGGGGTTCAGGATGGGGGTACACATGTAGAGCCGTGGCTAACTCATGTTGATGTATGGCAAAAGCCACCACAATATTGTAATTAGCCTCCAATTAAAATAAATTAATTAAAAAGCAAACAGTTCTGTGACCTTCGGTGCAACCACTGTGTGTCCTTATCTTCCGGCTCTCCAAGACAACCTTCCACCATCAGAATGTCCACGTGAAGGCACACAGGTTGGGACAGTCATCCCTCAAGCAGCGAGGACCAATCCTCATTGGGCACTCACATGCTATAGGCAGTTCCAGATGTTTTGTAAGTGTTGATGTATTATTCCTCACAGAAACCCCATAAGGCTCTCTACTATTATTACTCCCATTTAACAGGTGAAGATCCCTGGGTCAGGAAGACCCCTGGAGAAGGAAATGGCAACACACTCCAGTACTCTTGCCTGTATAATTCCCATGGATGGAGGAGCGAGCCATGGGATCGCAAATAGTTGGACACAACTAAGTGACTTCACTTTCACTTTCAAAAGATGAATAAAATGAGGCACAGAGAAGTTAAGGACCTTGCACAATGTTAAATATGCCATTTGTTGAATTCAAACAAACATTAAAACTAATCTGACATGCCTACTGCCTGGAGGACGACATGGCAACCCACTCCTGTATTCTTGCCTGGAGAATCCTATGCACAGAGGAGCCTAGCAGGTTACAGTCCCTAGTGGGTTGCAAAGAGTCGGACGTAACTGAGTATGCATGCATAATATGCCTGCTGATCTCAGAGAACTTTGGTCTGAGCGCCACAGCATCCTTCATTGCATTCATCAATATCCTTGATGTGTCAAAAATGGTGGTAGATATTTAAGGATCACACAAAGTCATCATTCTCTTTCCATCTGAGGAAATCACTGCTAGACATCCAGGGACTCCTGAGATCAGAAAACACAGGCACATATCCCAGGGCCTTCTATTAACATATTATCAAAGAAAAAGAGATATAACTTTGGTGAAATAATTTCAGTCACCCATCACATCTAGATCCAACTATACCCCATTGCAGTCTATGAATTCATTTAATTTCATATGGCTTCCATTTGCTTATTTCTCTCTCTCTCTCTCTCTCTCTCTCTCTCTCTATATATATATATATATATATATATATATATATATAAAACTAGATGACCTCTGATGTGGTATTCCAGAGCTACCTAGGGTTCTAAGAAGCATGAGAAGTGATGAGAAGTTCTAGAAAAGGGGGCAGGGGCAGCTGCACAGCCAGGAGAAGAAAGACTGTAGAGAAGAGTTACCGACTGAATCCAATATCAGCTCTCAGATTTCAGCTCCAGGGGGCTCACATCAATAAACATTTGAAAGGTAGAATTTCGAAGAATGGCGGCCTGCAATTTCTGAGGAACACAGATGACTGAGCCCCTGAGCTCCTTCCCAAGCTTTATCCCTTTGCCCTTATCTGATACTACTCACTCTGGGGGCTCAACTATGAAGCACAGAGGAAGTGGTGGCTGGTGTGCAGAGGAAGCAGCCTGATCTTCTAAACCTGCTAAAACTGGGTGCTGTACATTGAACAGAGCAGAACCAAAGGGGGCCCTTGGTCCTGTGCCTTAAGGGGAAGCAGAAGTGAGGAGCTGAAAAAGCTTCAGGGAGAAAGCACCAGAGCCATTTGGTGCTCAAGAAGCAAAGAAAAACCACCTGTGATGGCACAGAAACCATAACCGTCAGATACAAGGGGGGAACAGGTGGGCAGGGGCTATGTTCCTCGCCTCACCTCTCAGACTGCTACAGCTTCTCTCCCTCAAGGCGTGCTGGAAATTCATCATCCATTTTGGCTCCCATGTAAAATCCATGTGTCCAATGGCTTCTGTGATCACTTGTTTCAGACTCACAGGCCCCACGGCATGGTCCTGACTGGGACATGCAGCTGGCCTGAAGTTTGGAAATGGCCCTAACCTTGCTCTGGGGTGGTCCTTCTCATAAATTAGCTGGTTCACATGTTTTAAAAATAGCAAGACTCTGCTTATTTCAAAGGCCTTTTCCTTCTTTGAGAATGAACTAAAATGCCTCCTCCTCCAAGAAACCTTTTCCACTGTTCTCTTCTTCCTCTCAACTCTAGAGCACTGGGCTTATTGGACAGCCACAGCCACTATCTCATTCGGCCCAGTATTCAGGTGTTCTAGACTATCAACAAGAACAAAGAGCAAGGCCTTGGAAAAGCCTCAGACTGGTACCATCGCCTACTCACTCTTGAACAAGTATTTTAACTGAGCCATAGTCTACATCTTTAAGTCAGGATCAGGATGCTTCCTTGCAAGGGTATTACATGATAAAACAGGTAAAGTGCCTAGACTGACGTCTGGAACATACCGGGTGTTCAACAAATGTCAAATAACTCCTCTTCAGCATCTGCGTTCTCTGAAAAGCCCAGTGCAGTGCATACACTGAGTGCTCAATAAATGTCAGTTGGGTTAAAGTAAATTGCTGAATCGCCCTCATGTCTGTTAGACTTCACTATACATTAGGTTCAACCATGAAATTATTTTTCTGACTTCACACACAATGACATCTACAGAGTGATGAAGTTTTCTGTCTTTTGTAAAAAATTAAGATGGATCCTAATATTTACATTTTATGTTTCTATGTCTATTACCTATGCAAAAATAAATGTTTGTCTGAATGAGTATCATACTAGTTTTCTAGATGAATGGTATGAATACTCCAAAATGACACAGCAAAAGCCATTCAAGATTTTAAGGATACCATTTCACACTAGGGGACATATCTTACCCATTTCTCAGAAGACTTAAGCTAAATTTTCAAGAAACTCTTGTTACCTTTGCTGCCCTGAAAGTAAAATTTCAGGGTGCTAGTTTATCTTTGCCTCTGTATGGCTACTTTCTCGCCCCCAACTTTAGTAGCCTGGTTCCAGTTCCTGGCACTTGCCCACCTGAACGGCCCTCTAGGGGCACTAGCTGGACAGCAGCCCAGTTTCAAACTTCTCTCACTTCCTCTGCACCTTCCTGTGTCCTAGGTCCTCAGGACTTCTCTATCTGCCAGATGATCTGATAAACCAATCCAAGTTAATAAATGAACAGATGCGAATGGTTTGTGAGAATGAATGGGAACTCTTTTCTAAGTAATCCCATTGCATTCTATTAGGGATTTGTTGGATAGAATTATTTATTCAAATGAATGTCTGTAATAGTGAGAATTCCTGATCCTACACTAGTCGATAGATAAATGCTTTGAATCCAGGTATGTTCTGTGCTTCTCAGTTTCTAGGCAGCTGCCTACAATGTACTTGACCCTGCTCACAAACACACGTTCATCACACTTCAGCTGCTTTTCATCACTTCAGCATTTTCCCCCTTCCCCATGATCTCCCCTCTTCCTCCTGAAAACTGGCTACGAAGTTTCAGATGAAGAGAAAATGGGATTCTCATGAAACTTTGTACTTAGAGTCTCCTGACTGCACCCATCAAAGGAGAAATCACAAATGTAGACATAAAACACTTAAGGGTTCAGTACAGAGTTGTCAGCAAAGAGAGCCTACAGAAAACACTAGAAGCACAAGAGCTGGGAGCCACTGTCTTCCAAACTGAATCAACACACTAGTCAAAGACGCCTGATCTCATTTGTATTCTCAACTGCTGCTGATGAAAACATATCAGTAAGTGTAGTTTACCCTAGGAGTCTCCAGTTCAGAAAAAGAGCAACTTGATATTCAAACCCTGCTGAGAATCTCAGTCATTTATTAGTTGAAGTTTTCAAAATACGTGTTGTATAAACTATCTTTTGTGAAGAGTGTGTGTGTGTATGCCCACATGCACGGGGGCTGATGACAGAGGGAGGCATGAAGAGAGAGGAGATGCAGACACTTTCACACAGGGAGAGCTATCTTTTGGAATAGAGAAGAAAAAAAAAAAAAACTGAAAATAATCCCACTGCACTTAATGAGGCCCCTCAGAACTAGCCCTGAGTCCAGGTCAGAATCTCAGAGCGAGACTCTACAAGCTCACTTTCCCAGAACCTAGTCCATTTTAAAGGGTCAGACAACATGTGACATTTGCGTCCACTAAATCTCAAGGACATCTCTGCATCTCTTGGGTAGATCTCCCTTTGTTCAGAGAGAAAATTGGAAACAGCTAGTTCAGCAATCTACCAGCTTCATTAGCCCCAATTAGCACTGAAAATTAGAACCAAATTGATAGCCAGCTGAGGGAATGGATTCTGAAATCATTAGCCACAAGAGGGAGCAGGAGATTCTGATGGGAGACTATTTGGTACAGGTAATGATGAGGGGTCTGACCATGAGGTATGTAGGATATTCAAAGACATTTTGACAAGAGATATTTATCCCTTAGAGGGTAAAAAAAAAAAAGAGGGTGGAAGTCTCAAGAAGTGAGATCTCGGCACGCTGATTCCTAAGTTTTGTCAGCCCAAGGTCAAGCAACAATTTTTAGAGAAAAGCAACATAGATACAAAAAAATTTCTCAGTGAATTTCTAAATTTCACTGCAAAAATATCAAATGCACAAGCTATGTGCTCTAACATCCTCTTTAGTTGTGCTTCTTTTTCGACATTTAATTTCTATTTCAATTTAGATCTTGTATATTTCCATGATGATGAGACAGATTGCTTGCTTCTCACCTACTTGCTTTTCTCCCTCTACCTGAAGGCATCACAGAGAAAGGGCCTCTGTTGCTGAACTACAACATGAAAACCAGATGGTACAGTCCCCAAATGCACTTACTTTGAGAATAACCCATCCATAAGCTAAATGCATGCTTTATACTTTCTTTAAAGGGGAAATGCAACTTGGTAGGATCCACAGCGCTTTTTTCACCATTTATTTTGTCAAAGAAACAGATTAAGTACTTACAGGGAAGGAGATACGCGTTTACTTTGCAAGATAAATAAAATTATTTTTGTCTGATAAAAAAAATATGTTAAATATAGCTTGCTAACAAAGTACTGAAGCTCTCTTGAAATATTTAAGTTTCAAACATAGTGAGTTACTAGAGAGAGCAATTAATACAATTCCTACAAATAGTCCTGTAGGTGTTACTGACTATACTTCACCTTCCTTTTGTAATTTCACCTTCTTTTTGTCATTTTATTTGGAGTTAAAATACTGCTGGGGCCATGCACTTTTCTTCCCTTTCATGATCAACATAAGGGTTATCCAATACTTAATCTGAAAAGATACAGTAGAAAACATTAAATAGTAATGATAAAGTAAACTGACAGTAGGTAGATACACAGATGTAAAGCACAGCCTTCATATTCTAATTCATTACACTCCTCTTTCAGCCCTGCTAAGGTTTCAAGGCAGAGTAAAGGAAGTCTGATTGTCATGGACACTCACATCCTTTGCTGTCCCTGCACAGCTCAATAGTAAATAACAGTTTACCGATATGCAGGTTTTTGTTTGCTTGTTTTACTTTTTCCCTAGGAATCAGTCATGCCATATTTAATCAAAGAGCCAATTTAGGGGAGAAGAATCACGGCTCCTTCTTTACTAGGTGGGAGAAATAACGAACTAGCCCTCAGATCCAGATGGAATCCTTCAAGCAGGCAGAATCCCTAAAATGAAAACCATTTAAGAAAATACATTATGCTTCTGATGAAATAAGTGGATCTGTCCCCGCCTTCTCATTTAGGAGGCCCCAAAGATGGAGCAAGCTAGTTCTCTTCCTTCTCTTTTTTTTTTCATGCTAACCTCAAAATTAAGCAAGTTTAGCAAACCCATGGAGGTAAATCCAAGTAACAAAGAGGAACCTAAAAGCAATCATTCCTATTATAACTTTGTTTTCTTTTCTGAAATGAATATCTGAATATATTTTCCTCCCTCTTTTCCTGACTTGCTGCAGGAGCAGCTCTTGAGAAAGAGAAACCTGAGAGTCAGGAGTGAGTGTGTATGTTATGGAGGTTGTGGATGGGAGGGATGTTTTCAGAATCCCCTCCTGATTGCTCCCCCATTTCCCTCAGGATATCTTCACACAGATCTACAGTGTGAATGTTCAATTGCTCTAATTGGAGAAACTCAAGCTATGCCTTTAGCCAGATCTGATCAGGCTTTCCACCTACTCCACCAGCTCCTCCATGACACGGATATCTGTACTGTCTTAACGGCCGTCATTTTTTAAAAAGCTCCTTCCACTACACCTACTGATATCCTTTTCTCGCTCTCTCTGTTTTTAGTCTTTACACCTCCAGCAGGACAAAGTTTGTATTGTTATATTCACAACCACTAGTGGCTGACTAGCAGTAGAGAGATAGCGCCTGCAAGGGAGCCAGGCAAGAGGGGGGTTAAATCAATACCTAGTGCAAAGCCGGACTTTCTTTCCACCGACTGAGGACACCATGCACAAAGCTTTCTTCACAAAATTCTTTGTTACATTCGATCACTCTGCTCACAACCCAACCATTGCCACTTTGTCTGGAGAGGGAAATATGAATTGCCAGCCCAAGCCATTCATCCAGAAGCCACGAGGGAAGGGGAATTTTATACGCCAAGGATGCACACATACTGTATTTTTAAAAGCATCGCCTGTGCGGATTTGGTTTCCGTAGCCGACTGTCCACCCATAAGACCTCCCTCTTTTCATTAAGGAGGAGCCAAGAAGGATATCCTCACATCTCAGAGCACAGACCATTTCCCCAAGAGCCAGCAAAGCTCCAGAGGCAAAGGCGGATAATGCAGCGGGCAAAGTTCCCCTCGAATCTCGGGGGCAAGATGCCTGTGCGCGCAGCATCCCCAACGCACCCTCTAGCAGAGTGCCCAAAGGCTGGGACCCTGCAGCCCAGTCCCTCTCCCCCGCGCCCCGCCGCTGCATCCCTCCCTCGCCTGTCCCCCCCGCCCCGGCCACACCTCCCTCCTCTCCGCAGTCCTTACAGAAGGAGCACCCAGGGCTGGCCGGAAAAGAGGAAACTCGCGAGTGCGGGCTTGGGGAAGACCCCAGGGGTTACCAGGGGGACCGATGACCAAGGAGCTGAGCCCAGTGGGTGGGGACGCCTGGATCCCCAGCAGCGCTGCATTCCGGGTGGACTTCGCTCTCAGCACCCTGAATCCTCACGCCCAAGGCGGTGCAGGGTGCAGCAGCCCTTTCTTCCTCCGGCAGGCGGGCACACTCAACGGGCAGGCGGGCACACTCAACGACCCGGCGCACCAGCCCGAGCAATTTTCCTCTCCGAGCAACGCGTACACCCCAGATATGGGTAGGGATACACACACACACACACACACACACACACACACACACACACACACAATTTAGGAGCCGGTCCTTTGCCAAAGCGGAGGGAAGTGGAGCCTTCTGAACAAATGGAAAATAGTTGGCGGTATCTGACCAAATCCCTTCAGCTGCCCATCAGAAGATCCTACCTGGTTTGGGGGAGTGTGACCGGATCCTTCTCCGGTTCCTCCACGCTAGCAGGAGAGACGGCGCACTCCCTCCCTTTTAAATAGCTCCCGAGCTGGGAGAGGTCGCTCCCATCTTCGGGGGGAAGCACAAAGCGGGCGGCGGGTAGGCTTCGGTGCAGCGCCGGCGCGAGCAGAAGCGGCGGCGGCGGGCAGCCGGTGCGCGCGGGCGGGAGGCAGCGCGGAGGCCGGGAGGCTGGGAGGGCCGGGGCCCGGGCGGCGCGCGCGCTCTCCTCCCTCTTTCCCTCCCTCCCTCCCGCGCACACTCGCCCGCCCGCCGCCCGCAGCCTCGCACTCGCTCTCACGCGCGCTCCCCCCAGCCGCCGCCGGAGCCCGGGCCCCCCGCGCGCCCCACGCCGGCGCCCTCGGCCACCGCGGACGAGCGGGGCTGCCCCGTTGCAGGAGCTCCGGGCCAGAGGGGAACAATCGCAGCTTCCCAGCCTCTGCCGCGGAGGTTTGTCGACGTCCTCCCAGCTCTCAGCTCTCAGCCCTGCAGTGTGTTCGGGCCGCGCGCGCTAGCGCTTTCCCCGGCGCCCAGCCCGTGGGTTACACGCGCAGACCTGCGCTGCAACTTTTCTTTGCCGCCTTCCTAGCCTCACCCACTGACAGAACCCCCAACCCCGGCTTGCCTCCCCGTTTCTCACCTCTGAAACTGTTCATCCAGATATATCTTTCTTCCTCCACTTTCTATCCTTCTGCTAAAGAAAGCTTTCTTTTAGCAAAGGGATCCAGGGATGTATCAATGATTTTTCTCTGAAATCCTCACTCCGTGTTTTTCCTACTTATCGGAACTGTCCAGAAATACGTTAGCTAGGAGCTGCTGACACAAGCAGATAAGGAAGAGGGAGGAGGTAATTCCCCAGCCAAGAACTCCGAAAGATTCTCCTTTGTTGGTGTTCCCCTCTAAGATTGCAGCTCACCTGAGAATAAAGACCAAGAGGCTGTTTAATGAGAAAGCCCTGAAGCTTTTAAAACTACAGAGAGGAGTAAAAGCTGAGCAATAAGGTTAAGCTGGGAAACATCTAATGCAGCAATCGACGAACCATTCATTGCCCTTTCCAAGAGAAGCATTATCATTGCCAATACATCACTTCGCCATAATTAATAAGGGAGTACTGCACCAGGCCCTCGCTCTCTTGACAGCTCATTCATCCTTAAGAACCCTTAATGATTTGGCAGGATGAAAGGCTAGACCCGCGGTGGAATTCACAAACCTGGCTGCATATCAGACACACCTGGGAAGCTAGTGAAAAACGCAGACTGTGGCGTCGCATCTCGAGACTGATGTAGCTTCTCAAACCCGGGTCCAAGTTGGAATTTTTCAAGCACGAGTTGATGTTCGCCACTCACTGGTGTGGTTTGCTAAAGTGTGGAAGACCAGTGGCAGCTGTGTCGGGGGGTGAGAGTGGGAGGGAGACGGGAGGGTCAGACTCAGAGTTACGTTCCTTAGTAGACTTCCTCCACCCCCAACCCCTGTACTTACAGCGCAGCTCTGGGCTGCCAGGTCACAGGAAAAGAGAAATTCTGACTCCAGGAAACCCGCTGTTTGGCTGTGAGGCAAAGAGTGTGAGGGGTAGGAAAAGTAGCCCTCCTTTGCCTTTTTGCCAGTGGTTCCCAATTCTGACAACACCTCAGAATCTCCTGGGGAGCTTTTAAAAATCCCAGTGCTTAGGCCACACCCCAGAGAGAGTATCTTGGAATCTCTTGCACGGGGGTGGGGGGCGGTGTTCAGGCATCAATCGTTATTTTTAAGTTTCCTTCGTTGGTGCCCATGTGTAACCAAGGTTGAGAATCGTGTTCTAGGCCAATGCTCCTCAAGCGTGAACCTGCATAGGAATCAGCTGGTGACTGCAGTTGCTTATGCTGTAAATCTGAAACAGGCCTGGTATCTGCACTTCTAGCAAACTCACAAGTGATGGTGATGCTGCCTGAATGAGGACCACTCTTTAATTAACAGAGGCATGCAGCCTCCTCCTGGTTGTGGACACTCAGCTTGTTAGAGGAAACTCCAAGCTTCTTGACTTGTATATTCCCAGGAATCATTCTTCCCCAAGAACATGTTCCTCTCCTCTGCGATGAGTTAAACTTTCTTGGAAGCCACTCTTCACGCAAACGTTTTGTTAGACTGCACTGACTAATGGGTATGAATAGAATGACGTGGGGAGACACAGAAGGTCGCCACTTCCTTGTTAACATATGTCCTCAGACAAAAATTACTTAGGGTCCTGACTTCAAAAGTGTGAGAGGCAGACATTTGGCTCACACTCAAGGAAAGGGGCTTGAAGAGAAAAGTGGCTGCTTTGCAGATGACATTGAGAAAGGCACATAACTAGACTCCACCCTTAGGAAATAGGACAAAGCTGACTGAATGCAAGAGCTAAATGAAAATGTGAGTGGAGTATGTCTCACTGGAATGGATTTTGTAGAAAGGGTGCGGCCTGTTATTGCTATTATGGACCACTTAGTGAAAATTCAGATTTTCTTCAAAATGTAAGCGTGCTTGTGGCACATGGGGTGATAAAAGCCCCATTCTTAAATGTCTGTATTCCAGTCGTGCCCCAAATCTATCTTGTCAGCAGTTGAGAAGGCATTAAGACAGCATCATGTTCTCTTTATTCCTGTTTTTCCCCCCAATTTAGACTGTTTCAGTTAATTTGAATATTTGAGGGGGGAGCTACATGCAACGATCTTCTCTATTTCCTAGAACAATTGAAAGGTAGCCTAGTGACTTGGCACCATTTCTGATTTGGCTCAATTTATGACCCCTTGATTTTTTTTTTTCCTTTCATTTCTCACTAAAGGCATTTTTATAAGGGTTCCTGGGCCCCAAGGCAAATCAAAGCTTTCATTCCCTCCTAAATGTCATACATGACTGGATTTTTATTACAAGAATTATCAAAGGCTACATCACTGCACAAAGCTCTGGGTAAGGAAATAAGCTGCTCAGGCTGTGACTTTGGAAAGAAAAAATGTTGTATGTAGGAAGACAGTGATTTACATTCCAATGGCAATGCTATTTCCTAATTGTGTTTTTGTGTATTGATTGCCATTCTTTCCTTTGGACTTAGGAAACAGTTGTGGGCCTCCACTTTCATCTATCCCAAACAGTTGGCATAACCATTTTGCAGACTCCATAGGGATGTTATTAAGATTTGGTATATTCTAAAGGTGGTTCAGATTTTCAAGAATCTGAAAATCTGAATCCCCTACAAACCTTCAGGGGATCTTTTTGCAAGCTCATTTGAAACCAAATGAAAATGTTGTGAATTAGGCACTACTCTACTCGTCTGTTCAGCCTACAGGAAAATGAGACATGTGATTAGGGGTATCCCAGATTTTAATACTGTAAAGGAGTCAACAATTTTTCATCATGAGGAAAACAAATACTTCATTGTAATTCGTTTCACTTTGAATTACTTAGGTCAAGTTACCATCCTTGTTTTTGGTCTTGTTTTTTTCAGCACTTGGGGGTCTTTCAGTGTGTTAATATAGCTCTAGCCATCTCCCATGTATTTTCCTACTCTGCCCATGTTCACCATTCACCTATCTGCTCCTTCATCGATTTAGTTTGATACTGATTTCCTCATAAGAAAAAAGCATTTTAGCATCCCCAGCCTGGCCAGCCAGAAAGTGGAGCTTAGCTTTAGCCATTCTCCTGCACAGGAACCTAAGTGAAACACTGGGCCAGGTTTCCTTTGCTGTTAATTGAAACCACGGTTTTTGCTTCAAGGGTGACTGTGGGGATTCTTGGTGACTTCTAAGTGCTATGTTCCTCCTCCCTGGGGTCTTGTTCCTGCAATTAAACTTTTACTTCTCTGTTTTGTTTTGAACAGTTGAAACCCGTCTAGTCAGTGGCCCATGCTGGTGGGTGGGAGCAGCCTTCCCAGTAGACTGGGTTATAACCCATTCTTCCTCACTGCGCTGTCACTGTAAAGTCAACCACTTCCTCCGAATTTGTCACCGTCTCCGCACACCAGAGACCCGCACTTCTGCATCTGAGTAACTTACAGTCAACAGTTGACTGTGCAAAATCCTGACACTTTCATTTTTTATTCCTGCCTCAGTGCAGTGAGGACATTATCTAGTTTGTACTTTCCAAACTTTACCAATGGTGAGTTTACCTGTCAGTAACTCAATGGCAGAATCATTATCTGGATCAACTAGTGGGTCAGAGAAGAACAGAGACTGGTTAAGAAATAGGCTTTGGAATCAGACTCTCTGGGTTTGAATCTCACCTCTGCCTGTGTGATCTTCGAAAGGTTTTTTAACCACAGTATCTTTCTCTGGAAAACCTAGATCATAAATCTCCATCAGGGAGTTATGGAAAGGATAAATGTATATAATGTGCTTGACATATATGTGCTTGCCTAATCACAGAGATTACTCAACAAATGGTATTATTATTAGTAGTAAATTTCCATAAAAATTAGATCCATGAAGCAAAAAATAAAAGTATCTATATAATTAGGTTCAACATAATCAGGGCATCCCATTACTGATAATGATTATGCTGTGGTTTTTGTTATTTGGGCTTCCTTGGTGGCTCAAATGGTCAAGAATCTGACTGCCATACAGAAGACCTGGCTTCCACCCCTGGGTTGGGAAAATCCCCTGGAGAAGGGAATGGCTACCCACTCCAGCATTTGTGCCTGGAGAATTCCAAGGACAGAGGAGCCTGACCTTGGCTACAGTCTATGGGGTTGTACAGAGCTGGACACAACTGAGTGACTAACACTTTCATTTTCATGCTGTGGTTTTTGTTATATGGAACTCTACACAATGAATAATCCAGGAAAGCAGATGTCCCTATAGTTGAGAGTAGTTTCCCTCTCTATAATCAAAGAAGCTGCTGTGAGCTTTCCAATTTTATAAATACAGAAGGTGTGGTTACGTAATAAAGGGGGTACTGCATCCTTCCTGGATTACAATATTTCTTTTCCTATATGTTCCTCTTTTCCTATGATCCCCTCTCTAATATAATCTCAGGGTTTAATTTCCAACAGAGCCATTTTCAGCAAATTCCAGTATGAGGAAGATTTTGCTTTTTGGTCACATTAATTTTCTTAACAGAGGACCTTATCTAGAGAACATAAACTTTTTCACTAAGTTTGCACAAATTTTCATCAACATCGATTCAAGGACTCCATCAATAGGGACTCAAGATGAAATCCCCAGAGTCCTCTGTACCAGGCAGTTTATTCCTCAGAATCCAGTTCTGAAGCAATGTCCCTGAAAGATTGTACTTTAGCTCTTTCAATAAATCTCCTTTCTTTGGCATTGCCTATGATTTATAGCTCCCTCACTGCATCTTCAATTGCTGACCACTGATTAGACTCTGCTGAGAACTGACAATATTTTAGTAGTGACCACAGTGCCCAGACAGTAGCCCTTGAAAATGGTCATAACAAAGATACCTAAGGGAGAAATGGACTGAATTTGTGGGTGACTTAAGCCATGGTCTTAATGCTGCTGATTCTGCTACCACTGGAGTGTTTGGAAATAATGAAATTATATGCTCTTATCTCTTTAAAAACTCAGAATCTTACACAGCATGACCTAAAGAGTCCTCAGCAATTACAAGTAAGGAAAGCTCAGAAACTATATTGTTTCCCCTTCCTTTTAAAATATTATTCTGTCTCACAAAAGTCTTTGCCATCTTTGGATTTGTTTAAGAATTTCTGAGAGTGTAGACCAAAATGAGAGCGTAGACCAGTTAGTTGTATAGATAGTAAATTTATTTGACAACCTAAATTTTAGATAAGAAATTCTTAAGCACTAAGAGGGAACCCTCATTTTTACAAGCTGAGAAAGTACAAAGAGATTTGCCCAAATCTGGCTGCACATAAGTATCAGTTGTTTCAAAATAATACTGAAGCCCAGATCCACTTTTTAGAGATTTTGTTCCTACTGGTCTGGAGTATGGACACTGGAATTTTTTTTTTTTTTTTAAGCTTCTTGGTTGATTCTAGGTTCAGCTGGAGCTAACCACTAGCCTAGGGTCAAATAGCTAATTAGTGATAAAGTGAAAAAATTCCCTTTACATCTGCCATAATTCTGTTTCTTTCCTGCTGCTACATTGAACATTGGTACTTAACAGAACACAAAAATGCAGACTCTTTTTGGAAATTTAAGAGAAATTAAAAATGTTTAAGGGCTTGTTTTGAGTCTCTAAGAGACTCAAGTGGGTACTGTAAATGACCTTACAAAGATAGATGAGCAAGTTGGAAGAGGTAATCAATAAAGCAAAGTCTAAGACTGCAGGGCCTCTGCCTGTGAGACCCCAGCATCTAGAGCAGCTCTGGGTTCATAGTAGATAAATTAATGAAGCACATAACTGTCCCCTGACCTATGGGGGGGGGTGCTGACCTATGTGGACAAAGTCAGGGTTTGGGTCATAGGGGAAAACAGTTTGGCCCCTGTCCAGTGCAAACTGCAACTTAATAGCAATCATCTCCTAGCTACAGTGTAGGCCCTAGTTAGCAACTGACAATAGTCACCATATCCACACTCACAGTCCTGCCTGGCCACCTGCTTTGTGATGACAGACAGAGCAGGAGGCCAGACCACACAGAGATGGCAATCTGACCAAGCCTCAGGCTTGAGCCTGTAAGCTGACCCCTTGTCAGTTATCTCAGCAATTACTTTGAAGCTCTTGTTTGACCCAGTCTGTAAGCATGTCAGAGAATCTCTTGTTTCCTGTTAAGAGGGGCTCTTTAGGCATGTCTTATATGGATACTGTGCTTATAGTTTCATTTATTAATTTTTGAAAATCAAGGAACCAATGAATCTCCTGAGAGGTTCAAAACCAGTCATTAAGCAACTCAAATAAAAAGCCAAAATAACTGGGGAGAGCAGAGACAAAACACAGTTGAGAAGTCATATTAATTCATTTTTTCATTCATCTCTTTATGATTCATTCAAAAAATATTTATGAGGACCTGCTCTGGGCCAGGCACTGTCCCAGATGCTCAAGGCACGATAGTGAAAACATTAGTAAAAGTTCCCACCCTCCTAGGATTTACATTCCACTAGAGAAACAGGCAGAAAGGAAAATAAACAAATTAAGACATAGTGTCAGATGGAGATACTCCTATGAAAGAACTGAAGAAGGGAAAACAAGAGAAGAGACTTTGGGGAGAAAGTACTAGTTTAGATGGTCAGTTTTTCCAAGATCAGAGTTAAAACTGCTCACTGAGAGCCTGAGTCCTTTTTTGAGAGTCCCAGACCAATGAAATGATAGAGCACTGTGCTTGGTGTGATCATTTGTTCCTGCCATGAGTTGAGGTACCTTTAGGAATTCCCATCTCAGAGCTCCCCGATTTCATCAGGGCTAGGTCCAGAGGCCTGGCCACACGGCTTGCACCTCTGCAGTCAAGAGCTTGTGTATGTGAAATAGACCCAAGAGTTGTTCCATAAAGTCAAGACTGCTGCCAGAAGCTGCACATAAAATGGTTATATTCCTTTCAAGGCAGAATTGCGGCAAGAATTCTAAGTTCCCCTTTGGCTTCATTTGAAGAATAGCATGTAAGGAATACATCTGGATGGCAAACATTACACAAGTGAGTTTTCACGTGTAAACTGCTTGCCACAAAATTAACACCTCTGGATAGGAGGGGAAGGAACCCCTTACATGTAAATTGATGGTTCCAGTGCTTCTTTCCATGAGTCTGTCATGCCTGCTTTTTCCTTCTTCCTACATTCTTATCTGACATTACATAATACAAACACCGTGTGCACACATACACACACACTCTTACACAAACACATAGTCACTCATATCCATGAATCTTAACTGTGGCCAAATATCTAATTATTGGAAAAATTACCATTTGCAAATTTGCAAATACAGAAATAATAGCCAACCTGTCTTTCTTTTCTACTTTTATTTAGCATGTGTAGTGTTTTATTTGCCAGATTATCTATACTTGGTTTCAAGGCTACTTAAAAGCTCACAGGCTAAAGCAGTTTATGGCCTATTTATTGCTCTCCTTTGAGATGACAACAATAGATTTGAAGCCTAAAAAGGATACATGAATTTCATGTTTTATGGATCTTAAAAGATATTTTTTGGTTTTCTGGTTTCTTTTGTCAAAAAAAAGGTATCTCCTTTATGTACATATTGCTCAAGGAAAAGCAGATTTTAGATGGAAAAATTATTCAACACTGCAAACGCCTACCTAACTCATATGAAATGATCAGTAAGTATGTGTTAAATAAATGATGCAAATTCATGGAACATGGCTTATTACAGGGCAGTCATTATCTGCCATATTCAGTCATAGCAGATAACTGAATTTTTAAATTATTCACGCAGCAGATGGTAAGCAACTATTCCATTCAGCAGCATGAACTAAGTCCTGTGGTCACTAAAAACTGAATTACATACTGCCCATGACCTCTTGGAACTTAGTCTCAGAGCTAAAAGTACACCCTGGAGATTTTTGAGCATATGAGTCCTGAAATCAGACAAACGCTTTAAGACAGTACATCTTAAGTGGATGACCTGTAACAGTGGGTGTGGCCAAGGATACAGAGACCCAGGAGGAGGTAGTCGCAATTAGCCCACAGAAGGCCAAGTGAGACAGTGACTGGAGAAGAAAGGCAAGAAGTAGTTATTTTTCGTCTTGGCTCAATTTTTGGCAGAATCCCATTCCCCCACTCAGCCCAGTATTAAAAAAAAAAAAACAAAACTGAATTTTCATTTTCAAAGGAATCATCATGGATGGTTTCAATTGGAACACATCTGACTTCTATAATGCTATTAGTTTCTAGAAACTCTCCTTAAAGTGGTCTGCTAACATGGTGGGAGGCAGGGTCACTTTCTCCAGCAGGCAAGGGAAGCACTTGACCCCTGAGAAGCTGCTCAGGGGTGATAAAGAGCAGAGGATCCCTAGTTGGTTTTAGTATCATGTTTATGTTCTCTGCAGACTATGTACCCTCTTATTCTTTGTGCCTTAAATTGACTCTTCCCACTGCCTAGTCCCCTGGATGTGCGGCTGTCTTTTAAATAGGTTGTAGAAAGCAGAGAATATCTGGTTGTGTTTGTATGCCAGCTAGAGCTTAATTGTAACCAGGGAACAGGTGAAAAGATTCTGTCTCCTACTCGCTTCTACCTGCCTCTCCATGAGTAAATCTCCAGACATTTAAATCCGCTGTGTGTGAAAGCCAGTTGGAGCCAATTTTGATGAAGTATGGACTTTATAAAGAGCCTATTGCTTCCCTTAACTATAGCTTCTTTTAATATTATTTTAGAAATATACAGAATCAGTGAAGGGGATCTGAATGGAATCATTCATTACATTTAATCAAATCTTTTTATCTTTTGATTTTGTGTATATTCAAAAGAGTATTGTTTGCTAAAAGCAATCTTATTTGTTGGATAAAAAAAGAAAGATCAAACTGTTTTGATTTTCTATATGTGTTTCTTACATCTCTTGTGACACACTCTTGTGCTGTGCTTAGTTGCTTAGTTGTGTCTGACTCTTTGTGACCCTACGGACTATAGCCTGCCAGGCTCTTCTGTCCATGTGGACTTTCCAGGCAAGAACACTGGAGTGGATTGTCATGCACTCCTCCAAAGGATCTTCCCAACCCAGGGATTGATCCCAGGTCTCCTGCATTGCAGGCAGATTCTTTTGCCATTTGAGCCACTCTAACACAAACTAGAAAATTGTACATTTGACACTATGGGAAATCTTGTGTCAATTTATCACTAATACCACTTAACATTTAAGACATCTTTTAAATGGAAAGCGTAGTCTAGGCTTTTATATCTTCATTTCTTGTACTAAGGATAAATGTTATTTGTGTAAAATTTTAAAACATTTAATTAAGTATTAATTATAATTAAATAATTTTAAATTATTTTAATATACTTATTTACATTTGTTTAAATAAATTTATTTTAATAAAATTTAAAAGTTATTTATATATAATACTAATGTTAAAAAAAATCCATAATGAATTTTCTGACAAGTTTGGAATCTTCTTTTTCTGTGAGACAGTGTCTTATGATCAGAGCAGATATGAGCTTGATTTTACAGACATGGGCTTGAATTTTGGTATCTACCTGCTTTGCTCAGTGGCTCAGTCATGTCTGACTTTTTGTGACCCTATGGACTGTAGCCTACCAGGCTCCTCTACCCATGAGATTTCCCAGGCAAGAATACTGGAGTGGGTTGCCATTTCCTACTCCAGGATTTACCTGACAGGGCTTCCCTGATAGTTCAGTTGGTTAAGAATCCACCTGCAATGCAGGAGACCCCAGTTCGAATCCTGGGTCAGGAAAATCCACTGGAGAAGGGATAGGCTACCCACTCCAGTATTCATGGGCTTCCCTTGTGGCTCAGCTGGTAAAGAATCTGATTGCAATTAAGGAGACCTATGTTCAATTCTTGGGTTGGGAAGATCCCCTGGAGAAGGGGAAGGCCACTCACTCCAGTGTTCTGGCCTGGAGAATTCCATAGACTGTACAGTCCAGGGGGTCTCAAAGAGTCAGACATGACTGAGTGACTTTCATTTTCATACAATTATAGATAATTATTCATTCACTCACTTATTTGAGTATTTTAAAGTTACTATTAAGCAGGGCACTGTATTAGACATAAAGTGAACATGTGAACAAATGGGGCTTTTATCTTGGGGAAAAAAGGAAATAGCAAAATTACACAACTTTCTAACAGAGGGAGTTGACCTTTTCTTAGGAGAGTCTGTTAAGGTCTAAAAATGGCTAAGAACTGGCTAAGGGCAGAGGAGGGTGAACTCAGCATAGTCTTGGGCAGAAGAAACTTCAGGTGCAAATGTCCTGTGTTGAGAAGGAGCAGTCTAGTACTGTTAGTAGGTTGGTGGGAGTGGTTGAGGTGGGGGTGAAGCGTAAAAAGTAGGGAAGAAAGAGATGTGAGCAGGGGCTACAGTGTAGGAAGGGCAATGCAGTACTATAGAGCTTGGTATTTGATTTTATTTTTGAGATCAAGATAACTTGCCTGTTCATTCTGAGGACTTCTTTTATTTTTTTATGAAACAATTAGCTTTGTAAGTACTAAACTCTCTTCACTTTCCTACTTTCCTGGCTCACACATATCCTCCCAAATTTGATATTAAGGGAGAGACTTAATTTCTTAAGTCATGTGTTTTAGACATGATTTTATTTATCACTGTTGTGCCTTATCAGGGGTCACCTGTATGATTATCAATACTCAAATTCTCTACTAGTTTGCTTTTTAGATTATTCGATAGAGTCCCATTCTTTATATGCCCACATATTTTCCAGACATGCTCTTCTAAATTACCTTCATGTACTTATGGATAAGAAGAACTATTGATAGCCAAAGTGAATAAAAAAGCACTGGCTTAATTCTGGAGTGGAGACAATGCATTTTATAACTTTAAAACAGTCCTATCTTTTCATCTGTTTATTTGCTGTGAACATTTCTGAATTGTATTATATAAACAAATTATTGATTAATCCAGTAAGCTAGCCATTCTGTGACGGGTTGTAGAAGGACAGTATTCAACTGGTTTCTCCTTTTTGAGGTCAAGAGAGAAGGCTCCCCCAAAAATTGCTTTAAAATTGTTTAAAAATGAGACTGGTATCAAGTTTCCCAGTATCAGTTTACTTTTGAATCGTGTACTCCTGGAGTGGAGGAAAGACCACTTGGGAGAAATGGGATGGGGTGGTCTCTGAAATGGGGCTTTAGTGGGGAAAGGAGATGGGGGTCTGCAGACCTCCCAAAGACTCAGGACATGAGATGGATTTTGTGTGAAGCCATCCTTGGGGAGTCAATCTAAAATAATAGTTCTCTAGTCACACAGAAGTTCCCCAGAGTCTGGAGGAGATTCTGAGTAAAGTGTTCTGTCCAAGGGGGACGGTGGCAGACTCTACCTAATCATCCTGTGCATGAAAGCCATGAGATGGGTCAGTAGCAGGGACCAACGTGAAGAAGATACAACCTTGCCGCAAGAGGTATTCCTTTCCCTCTTCCCTGCAAACTTACCACAAGAATGTGAAGGAGGATGGGGAGAAGGCAGACCGTATCCCATATCCCTTTCCTCTCTAAGTCTCTTGAGAAGTGGTTCTCAGCTAAGATGGTACTGCTCCATAGGGGCACTTTGGAAATTCACTGGGATGTCTTGTTGCCACAACAATACGGACATTGCCATGGATATTTATGGGACTGGACCAAGAATGAAACATTATCTTGCAATGCTCAAGATGGCCCCATATGATAAATATTTGTCCTTCATTCCACACATTTCAAATGTTCTATGGGGCATTTTTATCAGAGTAGAACCTTACTCTGGTTTTTTATGTATGAATCAAGCATCTTTTACACATTTCAACTTACAATGATTTTTCCAGGAATATAACTACTGTGTATATTGAGAAAAGATTTTACTTTGTTCCATTTGGAATTTAACAAGAGCTAGTCACCATTTTGGAAAATCATTTCACCAACGCCAGTGTTACTTGTTAATCAGCATTTATAGCTGTTGCCCGTGGGATGGTGCTACATCATGGGACAGGCACCTGCTTCTCCATCATATCTTCTTGGGTGAGATGCAAGTTTCATAAATCAAAAAACATTGATTTATTAGACAATATTGGCAGATATTCAGGAGGGCATGGCAACCCATTCCAGTATTCTTGCCTGGAGAACCCCAGGGACAGAGGAACCTGATGGGCTACAGTCCTTGGGGTCGCAAAGAGTTGGACGCAACTGGGCAAATAAGCAGACACATTGGCAGATATCAGAGTTAGTAGGTAGAATTTGAAAAAAAAAATTCAGGAAATAGGTTATATTATCATTTGTTATGAATTGGGGAGTGCTTCATACTTCCTTATTTTTTTCAATTAATTAAGTTATTTTTGGCCATCTTGCAGCATGCAGAACTTCCCTGACCAAGGATAGAACCCATGCCCCCTGCATTGGAAGTGCTATGTTGCAACCACTGGATCACCAGGAAAGTATCAATTAATTTTATTTCAGAATGTTGAAAAAGTTGCTACAATGTATTTTTATGAACGAGAAAAGATGGGTCTGAAGGAATGATAACCTTTCAAGTTTGTAACTCTCTAGGACTTACAAAAGCAGGCTGCCATGGCAAGCAAGGGCAGGAGTTGGGAGAGAAATTTAAATCAATTGTGATTATCAGATTGAAATTTAAAAGTAAAGGGGATGAGTCAATTACAAGAGGCTCTTTCAATAACTAAAATGGACTGAAAAATTTCTGGACTGATATATACTCTTTAGGAAAAGCTTCCCCAGAGCCCCATTGGAGGCTTTCCTTGGAAAATGACTCAAGGGTCTTTTCTGCAGCTATTACATCCAGTTGGGTGGCCAGCTGTTGCTGCTATTCAGTTGCCAAGTCGTGTCCAACTCTTTGTGACCCCACGGACTGCAGCATACCATGCTTCTTTGTCCTTCACCATCTCCAAGAGTTTGCTCAAACTCATGTCTATTGATTCAATGATGCTATTCAACAATCTCATCCTCTGTCACCCCCTTCTCCTGCCCTCAATCTTCTCCAGCATCAGGGCCTTTTCCAATGAGTTGGCTCTTCCCATCAGGTGGTCCTTTGAACTGTTTTGCAGATACTGAAACCCTCACCAGGTGGAAGAAATTAACTGTATGCTGCTCACAAGCACATATACCCCAGACCAGTTGGAACCAGAAGGTGATGATGCTAACTTCCAATGACCTCACCACTGACCAATCAGAAGACTGTCCACATGTTGATCACACCTTGCTCCTTGAATGCTGTAAGACTCCTTACTACCCCTGCCAGGCAGGGTGGGACATACAAGTTTGAGGGCAGTATCTTGTTGTGGCCCCTTTTGCCTGGCAAAGCAAGAAAGTTAATTCACACATATTATGTACCTGAAGAAACCTATTTATGATTACTTGACATAATTAAATTATTTCTAAATGGCCCAAGAGAGCATTAAATATAATAGTGCCTAGGTATTGAGATTAATCACAGACTTTATTGGAGTTGGTTGTCAAAAAAACAGAATATTCAGGGCAAGAAAGAAGCAGGGTACAAGTCCTAAAAGATGAATTAAGTTGAGAGTGAAATCCCACCTGGTGCATACTCGGAGGGAAGCTAATTAAAACTTCTGGAAGGAGTGGAGTGGATCCTCTAGACTGGCTGGAGGCCGAGCTGGTTAGAACATGGTGTTTATTCTGTCCCTTAGGGTGCTTATCTGACCCTCAGGAGGGTCAGTTCCAATTTTTTAACTTTCTCAATTGTTCATCTTCAATTTTCACCTCTCCAAAGACTCCACTCACTGTTAACCCCAAGCTACCCACCTTGAAAAAGTCTCCTTCTGTCCAAAGCTGAGAATGTGATGGGGATTGATGGACTCAACCTTACGACTAAAGGAACAACTCGATATGACAGGGTTTGCTCTATAGAACATCACCCTATAGATTGCAGGGTAGCACTCCCCTCCTAAACAAGGGGTGATGTTGCTAAGTGCTGTTACATATGGCTGGAGGGAAGACAAATGTCTAAACTGTTTCCTTCACTTTTCTAAAATATCTTTCTCCTCTTAATTAAAAACATTGCTGGCTGCTGTCTTTGTCTCCTATTTTCTCCTGCAGAATGATGATTTGCTACCTTTTTACTCTTTTTAGAGGCAATTTCTGCCTTAATTTAAAGAAAAGACATATCTCTTTGCATATGACACTCAGGTAAATAACTTCTGCCCTTGTTATTCCTTTCAGAATGCTGTCCACTTTAATTAAATCCTGATTAATTACCATTTTTACCCATTAGTGTTATTTGCAACAGTTTTGGATTCACTAGTATGTGTGTTCACCATCTTTATCTATTACAGTAAATGATATTGAATTTTTGTGGCTCTCACATTCATAATCTTCACAAAATAATTTTTATAACAAAATTGGATTTAAGGCTTTTCACATATAACCTTATGACTGTGCAAAAATAAATTTAATTAGTCTTGAGTATGGCTATAATGTTAAGCAAATTGTTTCAGCCTCTTCAATCTCATGTTGATTATGTATAAAATAAGAGTGTGGAACTGACCTCTGCCTCTTCCTTCAATTAAAACATTGAGATTCCATGATATAAAGTCTCACTATTTACTCCTGGCTTCAAAGTTTACTTCACATTATTTGATCCACATTGTGCCTAAGAGAGGTGGTATGTAATTACTGACTTTTCCCTTCACGACTGGGAATTCTCTAAATTTTGTTCAAACTATAGTCATTCATTTTCCCTGGAAAGATAACTTTAAGATAATACTAACTTCATTGGTACTTAGTTTTTTAAAAATAAGTGGTATTTATGTACTCTTTTACTATTTACTATTATTGCATTTTAGGGAAATAAACTCTTTCCTAGTCATCCAAACAGTTATTTTTAAAATCAACAAGCACTTAATTATTTTGATTATGAACACTTTTCATGTCTTTCCACATGGTTCTTTGCTCCTTCTGAAACAGAAAGGACTTTTGGATTATCATAATTTTTAATTTCTTCTTTTTTTTTTTAATTTATTTTTTTTATTTATTATTATTTTTTAATTGTTTTTGCCATACATTGTCATGATATCACCATGGGTCTACATATGCTTCCCCTCCGGAACCCCC
>ML664199.1:3790836-3913580 GCA_007570785.1 Antilocapra americana
TTCTCGTTACCGTCTTTCTAAATTCCATATATATGTGTTAATATACTATATTGTTGTTTTTGCTTCTGGCTTATTTCACTCTGGATAATGGGCTCCAGTTTCGTCCATCTGAGTAGAATTGCTTCAAATGAATTTTTTTTTAATGCTGAGTAATATTCCATTGTGTATATGTACCACAGCTTTCTTATCCATTCGTCAGTTGATGGGCATCTAGGTTGCTTCCATGTCCTGGCTATTGTAAACAATGCAGCGATGAACATTGGGGTGCATGTGGCTCTTTCAATTCTGGTTTCCTCGGTGTATATGCCCAGCAGTGGGATTGCTGGATCATATGGCAGGTCTATTTGCAGCTTTTTAAGGAACCTCCACACTGTTTTCCATAGTGGTTGTACTAGTTTGCATTCCCACCAACAGTGTAAGAGGGTTCCCTTTTCTCCACATCCTCTCCAGCATTTATTGCTTGTAGACTTTTGGATGGCAGCCATTCTGACTGGTGTAAAGTGGTACCTCATTGTAGTTTTGATTTGCATTTCTCTGATAATGAGTGATGTTGAGCATCTTTTCATGTGTTTGTTAGCCATTTTTATATCTTCTTTGGAGAAATGTCTGTTAAGTTCTTTGGCCCACTTTTTAATTGGGTTGTTTATTTTTCTAGAATGGAGCTGCAGGAGTTGTTTGTATATTTTTGAGATTAATTGTTTGTCTGTTGTTTCATTGGCTATTATTTTCTCCCATTCTGAAGGCTGTCTTTTCACCTTGCTTATAGTTTCCTTTGTTGTGCAAAAGCTTTTAATTTTAATTAGGTCCCATTTGTTTATTCGTGTTTTTATTTCCAATATTCTGGGAGGTGGGTCATGGAGTATCCCGCTTTGGATTATAGCAGAGAGTGTTTTGCCTATGTTATCCTCTAGGAGTTTTATAGTTTCTGGTCTTATGCTTAGATCTTTGATCCATTTTGAGTTTATCTTTGTGTATGGTGTTAGAAAGTGATCTAGTTTCATTCTTTTACAAGTGGCTGTCCAGTTTTCCCAGCACCACTTGTTAAAGAGGTTGTCTTTTCTCCATTGTATATTCTTGGCTCCTTTGTCAAAGATAAGGTGTCCATAGATGCGTGGATTTATCTCTGGGCTTTCTATTCTGTTCCATTGATCTATGTTTCTGTCTTTGTGCCAGTACCATACTGTCTTAATGACTGTGGATTTGTAGTATAGCCTAAAGTCAGGTAGGTTGATTCCGCCAGTTCCATTCTTCTTTCTTAAGATTGCTTTGGCTATACGAGGTTTTTTGTATTTCCATACAAATTGAGAAATTATTTGTTCTAATTCTTTGAAGAAGACCTCTGGTAGCTTGATAGGAATTGCATTGAATCTATAGATTGCTTTAGGTAGTATACTCATTTTCACTATATTGATTCTTCCAATCCATGAACACGGTACATTTCTCCATCTGTTTGTGTCCTCCTTGATTTCTTTCATCAGTGTTCTATAGTTTTCTATATACAAGTCTTTTGATTCTTTAGGTAGAAATACTCCTAAGTATTTTATTCTTTTTGTTTCGATGGTGAATGGAATTGTTTCCTTAATTTCTCTTTCTGATTTCTCACTGTTAGTGTATAGGAATGCCAGGGATTTCTGTGTGTTGATTTTATATCCTGAAACTTTGCTATATTCACTGATTAGCTCTAGTAATTTTCTCGTAGAGTCTTTAGGGTTTTCAATATAGAGGATCATGTCATCTGCAAACAGAGAGAGTTTTACTTCTTCTTTTCCAATCTGGATTCCTTTGATTTCTTTATCTGCTCTGATTGCTGTGGCCAAGACTTCCAAGACTATGTTGAAAAGTAGTGGTGAGAGTGGGCACCCTTGTCTTGTTCCTGATTTCAGGGGGAATGCTTCCAGCTTTTCACCATTGAGGATAATGTTTGCTGTGGGTTTGTCATATATAGCTTTTATTATGTTGAGGTATGTTCCTTCTATTCCTACTTTTTGGAGGGTTTTTATCATAAATGGATGTTGAATTTTGTCAAAGGCTTTCTCTGCATCTATTGAGATAATCATGTGATTTTTATTTTTCAATTTGTTAATGTGGTGTATTACATTGATTGATTTACGAATATTGAAGAAACCTTGCATCCCTGGGATAAAGCCTACTTGATCATGATGTATGATCTTTTTGATGTGTTGTTGGATTCTATTTGCTAGAATTTTGTTGAGGATTTTTGCATCTAAGTTCATCAGTGATATTGGCCTGTAGTTTTCTTTTTTTGTGGCATCTTTGTCGGGTTTTGGGATTAGGGTGATGGAGGCCTCATAGAATGAGTTTGGAAGTTTACCTTCCTCTGCAATTTTCTGGAAGAGTTTGAGTAGAATAGGTGTTAGCTCTTCTCTAAATTTTTGGTAGAATTCAGCTGTGAAGCCATCTGGTCCTGGGCTTTTGTTTTTTGGAAGATTTCTGATTACGGTTTCAATTTCCGTGCTTGTGATGGGTCTATTAATATTATCTATCTCTTCCTGGTTTAGTCTTGGAAAGTTGTACTTTTCTAGGAATTTGTCCATTTCATCCAAATTGTCCAGTTTATTTGCATATAGTTGCTGATAATAGTCTCTTATGATCCTTTGTATTTCTGTGTTTTCTGTTGTGATCTCTCCGTTTTCATTTCTAATTCTGTTGATTTGGTTCTTCTCCCTTTGTTTCTTGATGAGTCTGGCTAACGGTTTGTCAATTTTATTTATCTTCTCAAAGAACCAGCTTTTGGCTTGGTTGATTTTTGCTATGGTCACTTTTGATTCCTTTGCATTAATTTCTGCCCTTATCTTTAAGATTTCTTTCCTTCTACTAGACCTGGGCTTCTGCATCTCTTCCCTTTCTAGTTGCTTTAGGTGTATAGTAAGGTCATTTATTTGATTTTTCTCTTGTTTCCTGAGGTGAGCTTGTATTGCTATGAACTTTCCCCTTAGCATTGCTTTCACAGTGTCCCATAGGTTTTGGGCTGTTGTGTTTTCATTTTCATTCGTTTCCATGCATAACTGAATTTCAGTTTTGATTTCTTCTGTGATTTGTTGGTTATTCAGCAGTGTGTTGTTGAGCCTCCATATGTTGGAAGTTTTGAAAGGTTTTCTCCTATAATTGATATCTAATCTCACTGCATTGTGGTCAGAAAAGATGCTTGGGATGATTTCAATATTTTTGAATTTATCAAGGTTAGATTTATGGCCCAGGATGTGATCTATTCTGGAGAAGGTCCCGTGTGCACTTGAGAAAAAGGTGAAATTCCTTGTTTTGGGGTGGAATGACCTATAGATATCAATTAGGTCTAGTTGATCTATTGTATCATTTAAAGTTTGAATTTCCTTGTTACTTTTCTGTCTAGTTGATCTATCCATTGGTGTGAGTGGTGTATTAAAGTCTCCCACTATTATTGTGTTGTTGTTGATTTCCCCTTTCATACTTGTTAGCATTTGCCTTACATATTGTGGAGCTCCTATGTTAGGTGCATAAATATTTATAATTGTTATTTCTTCTTCCTGGATTGATCCTTTGATCATTATGTAATGTCCATCTTTATCTCTTTTCACTGCCTTTATTTTAAAGTCTACTTTATCTGATATGAGTATTGCCACTCCTGCTTTCTTTTGGTCTTTATTCGCATGGAATATCTTTTTCCAGCCTTTAACTTTCAGTCTATATGTGTCCCTAGGTGTGAGGTGGGTCTCTTGTAGACAACATATATAGGGATCTTGTTTCTGTATCCAGTCGGCCAATCTTTGTCTTTTGGTTGGGGCATTCAGCCCGTTTACATTTAAGGTAATTATTGATAAGTATGGTCCCGTTGCCATTTATTTTATTGTTTTGGGTTCCAGATTATCTATCCCATCCGTGTTTCCTATCTAGGCAAGTTCCTTTAGCATTCGTTGGAGGGCTGGTTTGGTGTTACTGAATTCTCTCAGTTTCTGCTTGTCTGAGAAAATTTTGAATTCTCCTTCAAATTTGAATGAGATCCTTCCTGGGTACAGTAATCGGGGTTGTAGATTGTTTTCTTCCATCACTTTAAGAATGCTCTGCCATTCCCTTCTGGCCTGAAGCGTTTCTGTTGAGAGATCAGCTGTTATCCTTATGGGATTCCCCTTGTGAGTTATTTTTTGCTTCTCCCTTGCTGCTTTTAATATTTGGTCTTTGTATTTGATATTTGTTAATTTGATTAATATGTGTCTTGGGGTGTTCCATTTGGGGTTCATTCTATTTGGGACTCTCTGTGTTTCTTGGACCTGAGTGGCTATTTGCTTCCCCAATTTAGGGAAATTTTCAACAATTATCTCTTCAAGGATTTTCTGATGGTCTTTCTTTTTGTCTTCTTCTTCTGGGACTCCTATGATTCGAATATTGGTGCGTTTAATATTGTCCCAGAGGTCTCTAAGATTGTCCTCATTTCTTTTAATTCTTTTTTCATTTTTCCTTTCTGTTTCATTTATTTCTGCCATTCTGTCTTCTACCTCACTTATCCTGTCTTCTATCTCTGTTATTCTACTGTTGGTTCCCTCCAGGGTGTTTTTGATCTCATTTATTGCATTATTTATTGTATTTTGACTCTTTTTCATTTCTTCTAAGTCCTTGTTAAAGCTTACCTGCATCTTCTCAATCCTTGCCTGCAGGTTATTGAACTGCAGCTCCAACTTATTTTCCAGGTTTTGGATCATATTCACTATCCTTATTCGGAATTCTTTGTCAGGTAGACATCCTATCTCTTCGTCTTTTGTTTGGTCTAGGGGGTATTTATCCTGTTCTTTTACTTGCTGGGTATTTCTCTGCTTTTTCATCTTGTTTATCTTGCTGTGTTGCCCCTTTATTGTGGGGGTTCCTCACTATGGGAGGGGTTAGATGTGTGGTTTGTAGAAGTTTCCTGGGTGGGAATTAATTTCTTCTTAACTGAAGTAGCTCTACTGTATTTTGTGTATTCCCAGTGTACATAAATCTTTTTTATGCCACAATCTATATTTAAATACATTCTTCATGTTTTATTGTAGTAAATCTCTAATATCATAAAAGGGCAGGGAGACATAGACAGGCAGTTCCCATATACCTGTCTTCAGCCTCACTGGTTAGTGACAAATAGCTTTGTGCATACAGCTTTTCCTTCCACCTTACAGGTTTGATTTTTCTTCTTCTTCTTTTTTTATATGTTTAGGATTTTATTTATTTATCTATTTTGGCTGTGCTGCGTGTTCACTGTTGCTTCTAGGTGTGGTGAGCAGGGGCTACTCTCTAATTGCTGTGCCGGGGTTTCTCATTGCGGCGGCTTCTCTGACACACAGGCTCTAGGGCATGCAGGCTTCAATAGCTGAGTCACATCCCGGGCTCTAGAGCATAGGCTCAGTAGTGATGGGTCACAAGCTTAGTGACTCTGCTGCACGTAGGATCTTCCTAGCTCAGGGAGCGAACCTATGTCTCCTTCACTGGCTGAGAAGGAGCCACCAGGCAAGCCTCAGGTTTGATTATTTTAAAGCTGCTTCTGGATATCACATTTTCCTTTTGTCTGTCACTGAAGAAGGCATTTAAGGTGGTGCCTTGAACTATTTCAGGGGGTTGCTCAGTTTTCTTGGGTATCTCCCATGTATAAAGGGGATATACATGTTATTAAACTTCTGTTTGCTTTTCACCTTTTATCAGTCTCTTATCACAGGCATCTCAGCCAAGAGCCTAGAGTATAGAGGAAAAGTTGTTATTCCTCCCCTACCCTCTCAATATCTCTTTGGTTACCCTGAAGTTCAATTTGAGCAGTGTTTTAATACTTTCAATAAATTCTCCCTGTGTACATTCTTTCCTTATTTTCTTTTATTTGAAATAATATACAAGTCTATGTAGTTCCTTTAGAAAACAGGATGTAAGTAAAAATGTTAAATAACATTAATTTAATTAAAGCTCCTTACTTCATGGAAACTTTAAAAATTTCCCTTTATGTTTAAATTTAAATAACTTTTCTAGAGGGCAATCTGGCAACCTTTTTATTTTTATCGTGCAGCCCCTTAGTCAAAGTAAATCTACTTCAAGTAACTTATCCCAAGACAGTAACTGAAAAGTCTGTACAAATATAAATGCACAGAAGTTTGACACAGCATTGTTTATGGTAGCAAAACTTATTGCAAACAATCTAAGTGTCTAACAATCCACTGTCTAATACAAGACAATCATCATGGCAGCCATTAAAGATGGAATTACAGCTCTATGTTGACATAAAAAGATTCATATATTGATCAGTATGGAATATTGATCTTTATTAACGTGCACATATGCTATGTCAAAAGCATATTACAAAAAGCTGGATGTTTTATTTGGAAAATGAATAATTTTATGTGAATGGATACAGATATGTTGATAAATGCATAGAAAAATTTTGAAACCTAGCCTTTCAAATGTTACTTATATTTAGCAATGTCTGGGTGGTAGAATTTGAGTAACTACTCACTTTCATTAATACATAAATTTGTTTCACAATTAACCATGAAAATAAATAAAATATTAATTTTATTTATTTTTATGAATAAAAAAGCATTCTCAGTCAATGGTAGACACTTAGTTAATAAAAAAACCCAATAAATCAATTTTCAATTTGTAAATAGAAATTTCTGGTCATTTAAGCCTAGCAGGTACCACTGTTTCTTCTTACACTTAAATCTCACTTACACTTAAATCTCACTAAACAGATAAGTGGTTTTTATATACTATGATTTCTACCAGCCAACTTTTAAAATTTTTATGTCTAGATTTGATGCTTCTTATCACCTGTGAAACTGCTGATTTTCTACTGAACCTGACGGAAGGCAGCTTTACATTGAAGGTTCAGTTGCTCAAACAGAAACCTTTTCCAGCGCTAATGTTCTGTGGTACATGGAGCCTCTGTGCGTACTATACTGTATCACTTTTAGAACCATCCTCTGATGCAAGTATCGATAACCTTATTTTATAAATGAAAGAGAAAATTTTATGTTTACACAGCTAATAAAATCCTAAGGTGGGACTTGAACCCAGGAATATCTGCTCAAGTCTATTTTTTGCCTTCTTGACCACTACATTCCCATACGACTCTCATTCACTTCTTCTCTGCCCTGAGGGTCTTATCTGACAAATCTTAACCACACAGAGAATATCTTACTCCGTTCGCTGCCACCACATCTCTGGAATAGGTGACCTTACCCGTCAACATCTAAACTCTTCCAGTACCAGCACAGTGTCAGCTCCTGTTGGACAGGGCCAGACTACTTCCCCCATCACCCTATGTACTGAGATGGTAATGAATTGTGAGCTAAGCACACTAAATTGCTATTTCTGCCTAAAAATAATGTTTCTCCATCAGTCATATAGAGGAAGCACACCCTTCATTAAAATAAGTAGTTACTGAACTCAGACATCTGTCTGGAAATACCATATTCATATACTCCAAGGCAATAAAGTTGACAGGAAATATGAAATGATCTGCACTTTCAGTGAGTTGAAAAAGGTTTTTTTTTTTTTAAATTACAAATATCAGATAACTTTAGTAAGATAGGGCAAGGCTCATTATTAACTGAAACTTAACACCAAATTTTAATATACCATATACCACATATAATATATCATGCTGGCAAATCTTGAAACGTTTAGAAGATGTTTACCCAGCTATGATACATCATCTAACAAATGAAAATGATAAGCATCAAGACTATAATACTGTGCACGCTCTGTCTTGGGAAACGAGTAGCCTGGGATGGACTATAAACAGATTTAACCTATATCTAAACCAGGGGGATTATATATGTGGGCATGAAAGCAAAGCAATTAAGGTGATATGAAGAGCCAAGTGCTGTGCATGGTTACATTCTGACTGGCACATGTTAAGAACATGTCCATTTCACATGCAGAAATTTAACTTACATGTTGTGGAATAAAAACAAAGACATTCTAACATGCATCACCCCAAATAATCTTTAATCTCTGTGATGTTCATAAAATTTTTCCTTTTAGAAAATAAAAATGAAGCATTCCATCCTACCACGCCCCTGGCGTTGGTGAGGGTATGAATTTATTTCATCTGCTCACCAGTCCTTTGGTTTAGGAACTAATATTATTCATATTTTAAAGAAATAGAAGCATAGAAATTTTGAATAAATTTAGGTTGTTAGGTTTGGGGATCTGAATTAATGGCCACAATGATATACCTTAAAGTTTTCCATGGCTTACCTTTTTGATTCATGTTTGTAAAAGCTTTAGTTATCTGAATGTGCAAATAAGCTGAAACAATTGTCTACATGTACACTAAAAACATTTTTGGAAAGAGAAAGACATAGTGGATGTCAAATACATACATACATGCATACATGTGGTGGTTTAAACACTTAATCATGTCCAATTCTTATGACTGCGTGGACTCTAGCCTGCCAGAATCCTCTGTCCATGGGATTTTCCAGGCAAAATATTAGGATAGGTAGCCATTTCCTTCTCTAGAGGGTCTTCCTAACCCAAGGGTTGAACCCAGGTCTCCTGCATTGCAAACTGATTGTTTACATATTGAGCCACCAGCAAAGCCTGTATATATGATTTTCAGACACCTGAGAAATATATCTAACTATAGCGATCAGGGCTTATTTATTTTACTATATCCTCATCGTCTAAAATTTAATTTATAAAATATTTACTTAGGGATCTCTTTGTTGATAGTTTACTATCTTAGAGCAGCATTAACAATGCGGTCCACATTAGACTCTTAAAAATTAGTGAGGGGCTTTCCTGGTGGTCCAGTGGTCAAGAATCACCTACCATTGCAGGGGACATGGGTTCAATTTCTGTTCAGGGAAGATCCCACAGGCTGCGGAGAAACTAAACCCCAGCACCACAACTACTGAGCCTATACCCATGCTCCGAAATGAGAGAAGCCACAACAGTGAGAAGCCTGTGCACTGCAAGGAATAGTAGCCCCAACTCACCACACCTAGAGAAAGGCCACGCACAGCAATGAAGACCCACCACAGCCAAAATAAATACATATTTTAAAGAAATAAATCTTTAAAAAATAAATAAATAAGAGTCAGTGAGGATCCAAAAGAGCTTTTGCTTATGTGGGTTTTATCTATAGATATTTTATGAGAAATTAAAAGTAAGAATTAAATATTTAGTTACTCATTCATAAAAATAATGTATTAAACATTTATTCATTCAATAGAATATACCCATTACGTATGAGCATGAACATTTATACGAACTAAATACATTTTCTAAAACAAAAATATTCAGGAAGAAGAATGATCTTGTTTCCAATATATGCAAATATTTTTAAAGCTTGACTTCAGAGAAGACAGCTGGATTTTCATCTTTGCTTTTCCATTTAGTTTGTTGCAATATCACATACCCTGTAGCCTCTAGAAAACTGCTATGTACACTTTTGAGAAAATGAGAATGAAAAGGCAAATATTAACACCATCTTCATACTATTATGAAAATAGCACTGAGCTAATGGATTCTTGAACTAGTCTCTGAGATGATCAGGGGTCCCAAGACCACTCTTTGAGAACTGTTGTCTTAGTTCTCAAGACAACTGACTACGAGGAAACCAAAATAAACCTTAAGGCTTCCTTGAGATGACTCCACAAACTGTAGGTGCTCCTAAAAGTCCTGTTTTCCTCCCAAACATAGCATTCTATGATGCTTCAGAATTTTTAAGGGGCTTGGGGGAAATTCTCTGGTCTAAGCAATTTTCTATTCAAAATATAGTTAACAACTTTAACATATTCTCAGATTCATTTTACCTCTAAGAGCTCTTGTTCTATTTCAAAGCATGGAAATAAATAAGTAATGAGAAATTAAAACATTATTTACAAGTTAATTAAAGCATTTTGAGGTTAGTTTTGGAACATTCTGAGTTTTTTATGACAGTGTAAAGTTCTGCATCAGAAATCATGACTTTTCCCTACTCAAGCGTTTCTCTTATCACTCAGTTTATAACAATCTATCTTCACTGGTCCCGTTCAGGGACCCTATAGAGACTCTTTCTCCACTGACTCAGTGGTGAAGAATTCACCTGCAATGCAGGAGAAGCAGCTTCCATCCCTGGGTTGGGAAGATTACCTGGAGGAGGGTATGGCAACCTATTCCAATATTCTTGCCTGGAGAATCCAATAAGCAGAGGAGCCTAGCAGGTTACCGTCCATAGGATCAGAAAGAGTTGGACACAACTGAAGCAACTGAGCATGTACTCACACACAGAGAGAGACTCTGGACCTGAGACCTAAAGCCGAATTCTGTTTCAGTGTCCCAGGACTACCTGGCCCTGTTGTCCAAACTCTTGCCTGATTGCATTTGCCAAAAGACTGAATTCTCACTAACTACAGGAACCAATTCACTTACTTAGGGACAGAGAAATAAGTCTCACTCTTATGAAACTTGCCTTTAGCTAGGGAAGACTGAAAATAAACAAAGATATAATGTAACATTAGGTAGTAATAAGGCTGAGAAAACAGTTAAGCAAGTTATGGGCTAGAGAATGACAAAGAAGGAGTTTAGGTAAGGTTGTCAGGGAAGGACCCCCTCAGAGGTAGCATTTGCCCAGAGACCTGAATAAAGTGACAGAAAAGGCTATTTCTAAGGAAAAAAAAAAAAAAGCAGTCCTGGCAGAGGTCGTAGAAAATGTCGATTCCCTGAGGTCAGAAGAAACTTGGCTTATTTGTATCTGAGAAAACAGCAGGAGCCAGAGTGGCTGGAGCCAAAAGAACAAGTTATACAGATAAAGGAAAGGAGATGAAGACCATGGCAAGTTGTTACAATTTATTCTAAGAGTGCCAGAGGCGACTAAGAAGAGTATCCTGTCTTAAGAGGTTCCCACCAAGAACACAGGGGGAGAATCAGCCTGGGGACATGATGGAAGTGAGACAGTGGGGAGAGGGGTGCTGGTAGTTTTCATTTGGATGTTAAGAGTAGGAGGAGAGTGGTCCAATTATGGAACTATTTAGATGGTGGAAACAACAGGATTAGCTGATGGATCAAAAGTGGGTTATATGAAAAAGGAAGTAAACAGGGATGAGTAAGTTTTTCTATTGAGCAAGTGGGTAAACATAGCTGCTGTTTACTAAGGTAGGGGATCAAGGGGCTAGAAATGAAAAGTTTTGTTTGGAATGTATTGTTTGCCATCCAAGTAGGGATGTGAATCTCTCAGTTGAGCTTATGAGTCTGGAACTCAGTATTGTGGCCTAAAATTGAAAATTTGAGCATTATTGGCAAATGTATGTTCATTAAATCCATGGCACTGGGTGAAATAAAGTGAGAGCAGAAAGAAGAGGAGAAGGGGGTTGAGGACTGAGGCCAGAGCACTCCTAAATTAGAAGATTGAAAACAAGAGGAGGACCTAGAGAAGGAAACTAGAACAGTCACTGACTTAGGAGGACAACAAGGGGGCTGAGCCAAGAGATATAAACATTTAGAAAAACAGGGGCTTTGCCATTTCTGGATTCTGCACCTATGGCTTCACCTTGAGTTATTCTGCCTTTATTTTGGTCTTTCCCACTTTCTAGACTGTCCCTACCCTGTACCATAGCAGGCTTTAGATATCACAGACCAGGAGCGACCTTGTAACTGCTCAAAGCTCCTCCCTGCTGACAATTTATAAAGAAATTTGCTAATGAACAAGCCCCATATTTATCAACTTAAAACGAATTGGTTTGCTGTATTCAACCCCAAAACCTACAAAAAACTACAAGATAATTGCACAGTTGTTATTTTCTGGGAACATTGTATTCACTGAATATTTTTCGTATATATGGGAAAATAATTGATGTTCATGATGTCCTTAAATTAACATGTGGTCCCCAAAGCCTTCTGTATCATTAAGGAAAAACTAATTACACTGAGCATCTTTTAGGGTTAAGCATCATACCTCCTATTCTGGTTCTTCTAGAATTAGACATTAATGTGTGGTCATATAGCAAAACTCTATTAGCTATAATTATTGAATAAAAACGATATTTTCTAAGCACAGCTGATAAAAGAAGGTACTAGGTGCTGAATCAGCAGAAAGGAGAGGTAGGTGATACTGCCGTTTTGGATTGTCCATTGCTGTGACTTGTCAGCGCCAATGAAAGAGCATGGGTGGGGGTTTGGATCATAGTCTACACAGGGAAGTAAAGTGAGGGTCAGGCTGGGAAATGTATGTTTTAAGGCAGGAGTTGTCAGATGAGTGAAGGAAAGCAGTCATTAGGAGGAGATGAGGCATAAACGGTGTAGGGAGTACACTGTGGTTCAGGACGAATCCACACGGGTCAGCCCTGAGGCCTCAGTGCCTGGTGGGAAGCTAATGACATAAAGGAAAAATGACAGCATAAGGAATGGTTCTGAGGTTCTGATATCAGACTCAGAAACAGTGGCTGTCACACCTTGAAAATGCTTTACACCACCGCTGCTGTTTTTCTCTGAGCGTACAGAACCCCCTCCAGGCAACCTGGGAAAATGGTGAGGTTCCTGAGGACTGGAAATTGCCCAAAGCACTGCAGATTTAGTGGGGACCCAGGCATCCAGCTCTCAGGATGCAAAGGTAGAAGGTAAGAGAAAGTGAGCTCTCAGCTTTCATGGGAATGCTGGTTTCATTTGTTTTGTAATCCAATCATATATATAACCTATGAATTGTTACTATAGTCCTACTAACAAGGTCTGTGAAGAGGCAGAAGTGAATAAATAAAAATATTTGCGTCAGGGCTTCTCTGATGGCTCAGTGGCAAAGAATCTGCCTGCCTATGCAGGAGACAGGAGTTTGATGATCCTTGGTCTGGGAAGATCCCACATGCCATGGAGCACCTAAGCCGCTGTGCCTCAACTAGTGAGCCTGTACTGTGGAGCCTAGGAACCACAGTTACTGAAGCCTGTGCCCCCTAGAGCCGGTGCCCTGCAACAAGAGAAGCCACCGCAATGAGAAGACTACCACTACAATGAAGAATATCTCCCACTGTCTGCAGCTAGAGAAAAGCCCAGGCAGCACTGAAGACCCGGGACAGCCATAAATAAATAAATAAAATTATTAAAAAAATCTTTGCCTTACAGAAGCTTCCAAATTGACATGGAGGAGGTGTGGGGGAAGGGTGGGGAAAGACAGATGGGCAAGGAAGCAAATGCAGAATGGAGGTATGATCTGAGTGTATGCCATGTCGAGAGAAGAGGGTGTCCGCTATGTAGAGAGAGGAGGAAATGAAGAGAAGAATATCAAATAGGGATTTCAGGAAGTGATGGCTCCACTGAGTCTTAAAGGACCACCAGAGGTTTTCTAGGAAGACTTGTGGGAGGACACAGTGACAGGGAAAACCACAATACATAAGACATCAACTTACTTCCTGTGAAGTGCAATGAAGTTTGGTTTCTTTAGAATGTTTAATAAATGTGGGAAAGTGATGAGAAATAAAGGGATGCGTAGGCCATCCCAATCCAATCTTGAGATTTAAATTGAGGTGTCAAGATTGGTTGTGGCAATTTAGGTAGTTGGGGCTTTGAGTTTTAAATCCCTGCCATGAATTCTGAGGCTTGAACATAGACCTTAACTCGTGGAGAAAGTTTTATCTACACAAAAGTCTGTGTATTGTCACCTGCTTATTTAACTTGTATGCAAAGTACATCATGTGAAGTGCTGGGATGGATGAAGCACAAGCTGGAATCTAGATTGCCAGGAAAAATATCAATAACCTCAGATACACAGATGACATCACCATAATGGCAGAAAATGAAGAGGAACTAAAGAGCCTCTTGATGAAGAGGAAAAGGAGAGTGAAAAATCTGGCTTAAAATTCAGCATTCAAAAAACTAAGATTGTGGTTCCATCACTTCATGGCACATAGATGGGGAAACAAAAGAAATAGTGACAGACTTTATTTTCTTGGGCTCCAAAATCACTGCAGATGGTGACTGCAGCCATGAAATTGAAAGACGCTTGCTCCTTGGAAGAAAAGCTATGACCAACCTAGACAGCATATTAAAAAGCAGAGACATTACTTTGCCAACAAAGATCCATCTAGTCAAAGCTATGGTTTTTCCAGTAGTCATGTATGGATGTGAGAGTTGGACTATAAAGAAAGCTGAGCACAGAAGAATTGATGTTTTTGAACCATGGTGTTGGAGAAGACCCTTGAGAGTCCCTTTGACAGCAACAAAATCAAACCAGTCAATCTAAAGAAAATCAGTCCTGAATATTCATTGGACGGACTGATGCTGAAGCTTCAATACTGTGGCCACCTGATGCGAAGAACTGACTCATTTGAAAAGACCCTGATGCTCGGAAAGATGGAAGGCAGGAGAAGGGGATGACAGAGGACGAGATGATTGGATGGCATCATTGATTCAATGGACATGAGTTTGAGCAAGCTCTGAGAGTTGGTGATGGACAGGGAAGCCTGGCGTTCTGCAGTCCACAGGGTCATAAGAAGTCATGACTGAGTGACTGAACTGAACTAAAGGTCTCCTAAGGAGCTATGGTATCCAATTATGGAGTTCAGGTGTGAAATGAAGGAAAATTCTTAACCATCCTTAGACTAGATAATCCGATCATTCCTTCAATGAAGGCTATTGCTTACCTCCTATAGACAAAGGACTTTAAATTTTCCAAACTTATGAATGAATCTCCAGAGTGAGGTGGGACACACACTTGGATGACAGTGTGTGAACTTCTGTCCACTGGGAACTTCCGTCCTGATGGTATGACAATATTAAGAAGAGTAGAATATGGGAAATATACATTTCTTTTTTCTCAGGGAAGGTAAGAAGGTAACTGGAATAGAGGAGATGTAATGTTGCTTTGACTTCTGTGCACCCAAGAATAGTGATCACCCATTTCAGGTTTTCAAATATAATCATCTTTCCACAGTCTGTCTTGTTCATTCCTTTCTTTGGAGCACAGACCTAATGTCTGCTGCTGCTGCTGCTGCTAAGTCGCTTCAGTCGTGTCCGACTCTGTGCGACCCCATAGACGGCAGCCCACCAGGCTCCCCCGTCCCTGGGATTCTCCAGGCAAGAACACTGGAGTGGGTTGCCATTTCCTTCTCCAGGAGATCTTCCCAATCCAGGGATTGAGTCTGGGTCTCCCACATTGTAGGCAGACGCTTTACCATCTGAGCCACCATGGAAGCTCAAAAATGAAAGTTAAAGTTGCTCAGTCGTATCTGAATCTTTCAGTCCAAGGAGTTCCCCAGGCCAGAAAACTGGAGTGGGTTGCCTTTCCCTTCTTCAGGGGATCTTCCCAACCCAGGGATCAAACCTGGGTCTCCCACATTGCAGGTGGATTCTTTACCAGCTGAGCCACAAGGAAAGCTTACTACTGATATTAAGTACATGTTAAATTTTGAAAGGGGTGAGTGAAACAGTAAATCAATGAAGAAAACTTACCAGACTAATTTCTCTGATATTTTGGTCTGGAAAATATTGTTACAATTAATCTGTGGGTGTATTTTATCTATAGCCAACATAATATTGGCAATAATGATGTCATGCACTTTTTGTAACATTCAATGTTAAAAAATGTAATTATCTGAAAATATGAAGAGAGAGCTCATTAAATAAATATGTGAATTTCTTGGGAAACACGATCTTTCTTCAATTGTTTATTTACTTCTAGTTTTTTTAGTTTATTTTTTGTAGGCTGAACTGCAATGGTATCTGAAGAAAAGGTAAGGTTTTTATTATCTTAAAAGACAGAAGGCCCTATAATATAGTCCTAGACTGAAAGCTGAGGTTATATATCAGTAGTTCCCTATTCTTAGAACCCTCTGAAAGAAAGTATGCAAGTAAACCAGTCCAATCCACTTTCTTCAGGTTATTTATTGGTAAAATGATCCACCTTCTCTTTTTCCCTAGTCCCCTCAATATTTCTTTGTCCCATATTATTAAAAAGAGGATAACTTCTTGCCACTTACACCATATTTTAGAAATGATCCCTCAACTTTTTAGGTACCATCTGAATGCAAAGGACTCTTGACCTTTTGCTGAAGAAAGAAAAGGCGTCAGTTGGCTTGGAAAGTTTTCCTTCCTCTGACTGAAAATGAACTTAGTTGCATTTTTCTCTGCTCTGTACACTTAAGCCACATGAGTAATTTGTCCTTGAGTTGAACTACTGAATTTCAGTAAAGATGTGTGTGTGTGTGTGTGTGTGTGTGTGTGCCTATGTACATGTGCCTGCATCTGTGTATGTGTGTGTAGGGGGAGATATGGTCACTGTGGGAACTATATACAAAGACATTGGTTAATAAAATTTTAAGGGTTCCCCCAAAAAAGCTTAGTACATGTCTATCCTTGAGTTAGGGTGACTTGCCATGGTGTAATGACTTTCCAGAATAGCTGTGACTCAGAACTTTTCAGAAGTTCTTTGGATGACAGCTCAGGGAAAGACCAGATGATCAACATATTAAGAACGTCTCAGAAGAAGGTGGTATATAAATATATGGCATTGTTATTATTCAAATCTACTTCCTTTGGCCACATATTTTGGCATCAAATTGTGATAAGCCAGTGATACAATTTCTGGAGAGTTGCTTTACACCGTTTTTTTTTTTCCTGTTTGTTAATTTTGTTTGAACGGTATATTCTTAATTCTGCCTTCTCACAATTAGCTGTGTCTTAGTTGGGGATTATAGAAGCACTTTCTCCCTCCCATTTTTATTATTTTTCACACACACACACACACACACACACACACACACTGTCTTTCACCCACACGTGCATGCACATATGTACCATTTTGCTGACAAACAAACAGGCCACCTGCTTAAGGCACTTCTACCTGTCACGGTAAGGACAATCATTATTTGAGGCATCATCAACAGAGTGCTGGCTGAACCAAGTATCTTTCATGTTCTGTTTGCATAATGCTGAGGCTGACTAAACTCAATATGACCTCTACAGAGGCTAAACCATCCCAACAAATTGTAATAGCCAGTCATCTTTGTAACTGCAAATCCAAACATTAAAAAAAGAAATACTATTTAAAGGAAATGAGTTAATCAAATGTATTGATATCATTCATTTAAAAGTCTATGGTTTTGTTTGGGTGGTGAAAAACTAAGGTAGTTTATTCTTTTCCTTAACTAATTCCCCTGTACATTTAGTGTGCATTTCTCTCTCTCTCCTAAAAAAAATGAGTCTCTGATGGGTTTCAGGTTTCCCTGGTGGCTCAGATGGTACAGAATCTACCTGCAATGCAGGAGACCTGGGTTGGATGGGTGTCAAAGGATCTCAGAGATAATAAAATCTCAATATGATTTTATACTTTGATGGACTTTTAAAGCATTCTTAATTGAAGTATAGTTGATTTACAATGTTGTGTTAATTTCTACTGTACTGCAAAGTGATTTCATTATGTGTGTATATATATATTTTAATATTCTTTTCCATTATGGTCTATCAAAAGATATTGAATATAGTTCCCTGTGCTGTACAGTAACACCTTGTTTTTCATCCATTTTATATATAATTACTAACACCTGGTAATCCCAAGCTCCCAATTCATTTCTCCTCCACCAGCCCTACCCCTTGGCAACCACAAACCTGTTCTTTGATGGACTTTCTTAAATGAAATTTATATTAGGGATATTGCATTTTATTATCGACTACCTAAACGTCAGGAAAACTTTCAGTCTTCATTAATTCAGGCCACTAATTCAGAAAGTGCAAATGTGTAGATTGTTGTGGAATAAACATTTAAAATAGATTTGACTGAATTCTTCATCTCCTTTTTGGTAGAAATTCAATCTAGATCAGCATCTTTTAAAGATAAATCTTCAAGAGATGCCATAATTGGTATTTTGTATGTAATTTTAACTCATATATTTAAAATTACTTTTTTGGTCTAATTATTTTATATCACATGGTCCCAATGAATTCATTGTCCCACTAGAACCTGAACCTCAAATTCTTGATATGTTATTTATCTTCTGATCACAAATTTTCTTGGGCTTAGGGAATTCATAAATGTTCTTTAAACTCATAAAGATCTTCCACTTGGCCACTTTTTTTTTTTTTTTTGCTGAGTGAAGCCTTTCTCCTACAAACAAGAAACAAGGGACACAGAAAGGATTTTCACCTAGGTGCCCCATTGGGTCTTGCTTGGTTTCATTAGCAGATCAGCAAATATGCAAAATGAGTTTTAAAATACAGAACACATGTATACATGAAGAATTTATTTAGACAGACACAGAAGCAATGATAGCAATGGTTGCTCCTGGGAGAACTGGGAGCTTAAAGTGGCAGATTTCCTCATCCTTTGGTAATGTGTGAAATTTACTCTTTTTACATGTGAATAATAACCACTTTTTCCCTCAATGTAGCCTGATCTAGAAATAACAGTGATGACTACTTCCTACATATAGGACAGACACAGAAAAGGACACACAGACATTTCTCGTCTAGGTTAGAAAAATAAAATATCTCAGGGTAATAAGCAGAGTTTTCATGTTATCTCTTATAACACTAGTTTTATTTGTATCTGGGGAAAATCACTGCTAAAATACTAACAATAAATGAGAGTTTCCATTTCAGTTTTGATGGCAAGGTGCTTTGACATCCTAATACTTCTGGTTTGGGGAAAAACATTTTTAAAATCATTAACACTGGGAGAGAAATACAAGCCTATCACACCTCCCTTCATTGTTTATCTCCTTAGAGTGGTGCATTTCGTAGCTGTGCAGCTGCTAAGCTCCGGCCCCCACCCATGTACCGGTAATTAATGCACTGGGCAATTTCTTCCTGACGCCAGGATCTGTTGATGTAGCTATGAAAATGGACTGAGAGCCCGTGATAAGGTTTCCACAGAGACTTGATTTTACTGAGGAATGGGGGGAAAACAGGACAAGAAAAGGCCAGAATGCAAAAGCAGAATCCTTTTCTTGTCTTTTTTTTTTTTAATTGTCATTCTGATTTTCTCTGGTACCTGGAGATAGGCCACAAACAGTGTTCTTTAAAGCAAAAACCTCATGAAATCTTGAAAGAGGAAGCCAAAAGTTTCTTTCTTTCCCAAGCAACTGCCTTTTGCCGCCAAGGCTTAGGCTGCCCTAACCTTGCTTAGATGAACGAGGTTGAGTGTATTACTGAATCCTAACCAACAAGGCTTGTTAGGGGGAAAGGGTTCCAGGCACATAAACATTTAAGTTGTGCTGGTATAGCAGCTACTCTACAAATACCTCTCTGCCCACGTCATAACTCATCAGGGAAGAACGAGCTCAGGACTTCCCTGGTGGCTCAGATGGGTAAGAATCTGCCTGCAGTGCAGGAGACCCAGGTTCGATCCCCGGGTCGGGAAGATCCCCTGGAGAAGGGCATGGCAGCCCACTCCAGTATTCTTGCCTGGAGAATGCCATGGAGAGAGGAGCTCGGCGGGCTGCAGTCCGTGGGGTCACAAGAGTCAGACACGACTCAGTGATTGATACACAGCGAAGGAGCTCAGGGCCTGATCAGAGATGAAGACTCAGATGCTGTGTGGCACCTGAGCCCACCTACCCACCAGCTAATCTTAATATTTCAAACAGATCTCTGTCTGTAACTTCACCAATGATATTTAAACACAAATGCCTAAAATTGCAAAAGATCACAACCATAACCTTTTAACTACCGTGACATCCTTTAATGTGGGAAAAGTAGAGTGCATATTTTTGTCCTTAGATACAACTACAGCATTAAAAAAAAAATATATATATATATATATATAAGGCAGGACATCATTCACTGATTGAGTCATTTTCTAAAAGGAAGCAAATATTCTTGTGTTTGCATTTGCATATGTGCACAGGCACTTAGTATTTTAAGGCTCATGGGTTAACATGGGGAGGGATAAGTGATATAGTGAAAGAAAGTGTTAGTCCCTTAGTTGTGTCCGACTCTTTGTGACCGCATGGACTGTAGCCTGCCAGGTTCCTCAGTCCACAGGATTCTCCAGACAAGAGTACTGGAGTGGGTTGCCATGTCCTTCTCCAGGGGATCTTCCCAATCCAGGGACTGAACCCAGGTCTCCAGCACTGCAGGCAGATTCTTTACCATTTGAGCCACAAGGGAAGGGATATAGAAAAGAGGGCAAATAATTGGGTCTGTGGCATGTTGTATCATATCTTCTCAAGGTTTAAGCTCTGAATGTCACTTCACATGCAAATGAGTGTCGTGTTTATGTGTAAGGGGGTGGAGTGTCAAAACAGGCAATGAATTCCGCCATACCTGGATTTAAATCCCTGCCACATGTTGGCTGTGTCATTTTACCCAAGATTATTTAACCTGCTTGCACTTTAGTTTTCTAATTCATAAAATAGGAATAGCACCTTTCTTGTTGGGTTGTTATAACAATTCAAGGAGATAACATTTGTAGAACATCTAGCAATTTATCTGGAAAAGAGTAGCAGCCGATCATTCCTGTCTGTCCATAAAAAAACAACATAGCTTAATTTGAGCTAATAAAATCCCATACTGAAGAGAACTATCGTAGTCTTTATCACTGGACTCATGGGTAGGGGAGGAAATGGAATAATTGATTTATTCTTGAAGATATACTGATGGAAAGCAAATGGCTCAGAAGTCTTAACCCTTTCAGACAAGTTGTTTCTTTATCTGAAATGCGGGCTCACAACTCTTCCATCTCTTTTCCTTTCTGTCTCTCTTATAATTCAGAACATTCCTGAACTTACCTGACAGTCCAGTGGTTAGGATTCCACACTCCCAATGTAGGGGTTGATCTCTGGCCCAGGAACTAAGATCCCACATGCCACCTAACTTGGCCAAACAACAACAAAATACTGAACAAAAAATTCAGAGCATTCCTTGCCTTGGGCAAATTCTGACTGCCGGGGCTAGGTTTCTGGTTCTCCCACAGCCTTTGGGTTGGCGATTCCAGAACCAGGGTTGCATGGTTTAAGAACCTCAAAGTTGGAAGAGGTATTACAATAGTGTTTCAAACTTTAAAGCACGTTAGAATCACTTGAAAAGCTTGATAAAAATGGAGATTTGTAGGACCTATCTCTAAAGGTTCTCTTTCTGATGGCGTAGTTTCCAAGTTCCTATACTTTTAAAAACAAGGTCCGACTTGTCTCTGATTCAGTTGGCTTGGAGAACCAGTGCCTGAAGTCTGTGTAATCCAAGGATTCACCCAGCTTTAGGGTCATTTATGGTTCCCAATTCAATGCAAAACCGCCAGGAGAGACTTCAAGTTTTGTAAGGACTAAATCTTACACAGTTTGGGAGTCTACTTAAAAAAAAAAAAAAAAAAAAAGATCTTGCTTTTGCAAATCTTGCCAAAGCAAATAATCATATGAACATATTGCCAAGACCTCTCCCAGGGACTGGGAGGGGAACCCTGAATATGAGGGTCTCTGGACAGAAGCTTCCTCAGCTTCACCATGCACTTCCCCGAGTACTACCACGACAATTCGTCCTTGTTATTGTCTCTGTTTCAGACAGTCAAAAAAACTGAGGAACAGAGACTTTCAGTAACTTGCTGTGGTCACACAGTAAGTGGCAGAGCTGGGGTTTGAGTCCATACAGCTTGTCTCCAGAGACTTGGTTCCTTTACCACGAAAATAGACAACATCAGGTCTCTTATTGATACTTCCTGTTTTCTGAAAACCATAGAGACTCGGCTTCTCCTTATTTGTGTTAGAGGCGCCATAGTTACACTCTAGATGAGCTAAAGTGCTGATGGCAATAAATGAAAATATACAATAATTAGTCAAATATTTATGCATTCTTAGCAACTATTAGGTCATTCTATTGACTTAAATATCTTCATATTTTAAAATCTAATTTAAAATATACCATCACAAAGTATATATTAAGAAATATATATGATAAGTAATTGATGAAGACTTATGAAAAGTTACATCTCTAGCCCCCAGAATCTTATAATCTCATAAATCAAAGGTGGGTTAGAATGGGAGGGTGTATGATAGTCTAAAATTTATAAGGAACATGAGAAATTCTGTGGGAAGCTTCAGTATTCAGAGAAGAGAGAAAACAGAAAACTAATCTCCACAAAAGAATAGCTCCATTAAATAAAAACCAAACAAAACAAAAGAAAAAGCATACTGACAGAGATTGCCAATCTTCTAGCTTAATATTCTGTTAGTAACAGATCCCTCAACTTTAAATGCTTAAAATAAATCTACTTTGCAGTAAAGTGTGGCCACATGACTAAGTTCTGCCTGATGAGATGGAAACAGAGTTGTCATGTGACAACTTCCAGAAACCTCTTAAAAGTCAGCTAACATGCTCTCTTTGTTTCTTTCTCTTCCCCTTTCTCCTTTCTGCTGGTTTGAACACAGACAGAGGGGTGGAATTTGAGCAGCCGTGATGATCCTTGTGACAGCAAACAAGGGTGGGCAAAGTATTAAGCTAGAAGGAGTCCTAGTGATCACAAAACCACTCTATCAGTCCTGAATTGTTTATTTCTAGAATATGTCCATTAGAGAGATACAGACCACTCTCTTTTGTAAGAAACATTTATTTTTTGGTTTCTGTAATTCACAACTCAATTTAATGCTAACTAATAAAAGCTTCTATTTTGACTGCTCATTCTGGTCACTGTTCTGTTAAAATTATTTCATTGTATAAAGCAGATATAAATGTAACTGACATTATATGACTACATTTTTCAAAAATGCATTATTGTTATTCATCCAAATAAAATTAGCCCTCACAAACTGTCACTTTTGGAGAAAATATGATTATTGTTCCAATTAGACTGCTACTAGTCAAATTAGTGTCAGAGATTTTCCTTTGGAATTTTGTTTAAATGACTTCTTAGACACCTTACTAAATTAGATCCCTGTGGTAGATATTTCTTGGGTGATTTTTGCTTCTCAGTATTTGATACTGTTACTTTGCTTTTTGGAAATACTCTACCTTACATGTTTGGGCAATATCTTCTGCCCTCTCTAGTCTTCTATCAGGATTTATTTTACCCTGCATTACTTTTTTTCTCACTAGATTACCTATGTATTATAAAAAGATATCAAAGAATATGAATCAACAGCCAGATGAAGAGATATATGGAGTAAAGGAATTTTGTCTTCCTGTAGTGTGGATCTGAACATGGAGGCATGAAGAAGTGTTCTGGTTCCCCAACAGGGAAGCTCTCCTGAATAAAGGGCTCCCTGCATCACTTATTAACATTACTTCCTCTAGAAGGGAAGCTGAATGAGAGGAGGGACAATATCTTACTGACTTGCTCAACCCCAGAGTCTAATGCATAATTGAGCCTGGTAGATCATAGGTGTTCAGTAATTATTATTTGGCCAACGAATGTTAAAGCACAGCTTGCTTTACACCATAGGTGTTGAAGAGTCTAAATACTTGCTTCCAGCCACTAGGTGCCAAGAATATGGGAACATAACCTGCCATCAGCCAAAGGTACCTGGCTCTACCTCTCAATGGAGAAAAACAATGGAGCATCCATTCTGGAGTGGTGGGAGCAGCAGCAACACCTAGTTTCTAGGTATAGCAGTAATAGGGTGCCCTTTGGAAGGAAGAGGGGTGATGCCAGCTTGGCACCCAGATGCTATGAGATTCCCAGGATCCTTACAATAAATTATCTTTCCATAGCCATATCATAGAAGCCTTCCCTGATGATTCTACAAAAACAGAAACTCCCAGCACCTCCTGTCCTCATCATCCAAATCTAGTGAGAAGGACTGGGGGGCTTAAAATGTGTCTTTCTGGAATTTGGAGACCATAATGCATGTGTGTGTGCTAAGTCACTTCAGTCATGTCTGACTCTTTGTGCCCCTATGGACCATAGCTAGCCAGGCTCCTGTGTCCATGGGAATTTCCAAGCAAGAATACTGGAGTGGGCCTCCTCCAGGGGATCTTCCCCACCCAGGGATGGAACCCAAGTCTCTTACCTCTAGTGCCACCTGGGAAGCTCCCAGAATGTGTGACATACATTCAAACCGTCAAAGGTGAGACTCGAAGTTACTATCACCCGAGTTGTCAGGGTGGAGGGAGAGCGGGCTGAGGTCTACTTTTGGGACTTAAGTGAACAACCACAGGCAGCATTTAAATGTTAAGTGCTTCTCATGGACTGGATGTGGGCCACTAGCACAAGAGAGCTGGGTTGGGTCATGTTAACTTCTATTCTTTAGGGCCACCCCACTTGGTATGTAAGGAACCTGAGGGGAAGGACACAGTGGAAGATGGAAGAGTAAGCCCAAGAAAATACAATCAACTGCTTGCATGTTGGGAATCATAATTTAATTTATCCTTTGGTGGAATCGCTTAAGAATCCAAGACAATCCCCAAGAAAGTCAGACACCTGCCCGATTATGGGAAGTCATCCTATTAAAGAATTCTAACTTTGATTAGGTTAGCAAAAGCAGAAGGAGGAGGAGTAAAGAAGCCAGCAGGCAAGGAGAAAACAACCATCTTCCTACCCTCCTTCCCACTCACCCTACAAGTCATCAGCCTGTAGCCATTCTCAACAGAGCCCAGGGAAAGGACTCAACCTGGTATCAACTTAAACTGATCATTATATGAGACCAGACATCCCGTTTTCTGAACTGGGACCATGTTAATGTCTTGAAGTGATTGTAGGACTTCCACTTAACAAGTGCCTTTTACCACTTGCTGTCCAGGTTTATATCTAGGCTTAAAACAACAAAGCGAGGAAAAATAATGCTGCTTTTATGATCCTTCCCTGTTCATCCTGTTTGTTCAAAGGGTCAGTTACTTTTAAACATAAGGGGGTGTACAGCAAACATTATCCTCAATGGTGAAAAACTGGAAGCATTCCCCCTGAAATCAGGGACAAGACAAGGGTGCCCACTCTCACCACTACTATTCAACATAGTTTTGGAAGTTTTGGCCACAGCAATCAGAGCAGATAAAGAAATCAAAGGAATCCAGATTGGAAAAGAAGAAGTAAAACTCTCTCTGTTTGCTGATGACATGATCCTCTATATTGAAAACCCTAAAGACTCTACGAGAAAATTACTAGAGCTAATCAGTGAATATAGCAAAGTTTCAGGATACAAAATCAACACACAGAAATCCCTGGCATTCCTATACACTAACAGTGAGAAATCAGAAAGAGAAATTAAGGAAACAATCCCATTCACCATCGAAACAAAAAGAATAAAATACTTAGGAGTATTTCTACCTAAAGAATCAAAAGACTTGTATATAGAAAACTATAGAACACTGATGAAAGAAATCAAGGAGGACACAAACAGATGGAGAAATGTACCGTGCTCATGGATTGGAAGAATCAATATAGTGAAAATGAGTATACTACCTAAAGCAATCTATAGATTCAATGCAATTCCTATCAAGCTACCACAGGTCTTCTTCAAAGAATTAGAACAAATAATTTCTCAATTTGTATGGAAATACAAAAAACCTCGTATAGCCAAAGCAATCTTGAGAAAGAAGAATGGAACTGGCGGAATCAACCTACCTGACTTTAGGCTATACTACAAATCCACAGTCATTAAGACAGTATGGTACTGGCACAAAGACAGAAATATAGATCAATGGAACAGAATAGAAAGCCCAGAGATAAATCCACGCATCTATGGACACCTTATCTTTGACAAAGGAGCCAAGAATATACAATGGAGAAAAGACAACCTCTTTAACAAGTGGTGCTGGGAAAACTGGACAGCCACTTGTAAAAGAATGAAACTAGATCACTTTCTAACACCATACACAAAGATAAACTCAAAATGGATCAAAGATCTAAGCATAAGACCAGAAACTATAAAACTCCTAGAGGATAACATAGGCAAAACACTCTCTGCTATAATCCAAAGCGGGATACTCCATGACCCACCTCCCAGAATATTGGAAATAAAAACACGAATAAACAAATGGGACCTAATTAAAATTAAAAGCTTTTGCACAACAAAGGAAACTATAAGCAAGGTGAAAAGACAGCCTTCAGAATGGGAGAAAATAATAGCCAATGAAGCAACAGACAAACAATTAATCTCAAAAATTTACAAACAACTCCTGCAGCTCCATTCTAGAAAAATAAACAACCCAATTAAAAAGTGGGCCAAAGAACTTAACAGACATTTCTCCAAAGAAGATATAAAAATGGCTAACAAACACATGAAAAGATGTTCAACATCACTCATTATCAGAGAAATGCAAATCAAAACTACAATGAGGTACCACTTTACACCAGTCAGAATGGCTGCCATCCAAAAGTCTACAAGCAATAAATGCTGGAGAGGATGTGGAGAAAAGGGAACCCTCTTACACTGTTGGTGGGAATGCAAACTAGTACAGCCACTATGGAAAACAGTGTGGAGGTTCCTTAAAAAGCTGCAAATAGACCTGCCATATGACCCGGCAATCCCACTGCTGGGCATATACACCGAGGAAACCAGAATTGAAAGAGCCACGTGCACCCCAATGTTCATCGCTGCATTGTTTACAATAGCCAGGACATGGAAGCAACCTAGATGCCCATCAACTGACGAATGGATAAGAAAGCTGTGGTATATATACACAATGGAATATTACTCAGCATTAAAAAAAAATTCATTTGAAGCAATTCTACTCAGATGGACGAAACTGGAGCCCATTATCCAGAGTGAAGTAAGCCAGAAGCAAAAACAACAATACAGTATATTAACACATATATATGGAATTTAGAAAGACAGTAATGAGAACCCAACATGGGAGTCAACAAAAGGAACGCAGATGTATAGAATAGACTTGTGGACTTTGTGGATGAGGGTAAGGGTGGGATGAGATGGGAGAAGGGCATTGAAGCATGTTAATTGTCATGTGTCTAATCAATCGCCAGCCCAGGATTGATGCTCGGGACTGGTGCAGCGAGATTTCCCGGGGGGGAGGGAGGAGGGAGGAGGGACCCGGAGGGGAAGCATATGTAAACCCATGGCGATATCATAACAATGTATGGCTAAAACAATAATTAAAAAAAAAAAAATTTAATAAAAAAAAAAAAAATAAAATACCATTTTGGAAGCCTGGGTTACCGGAAAAAAAAAAAAAAAAAAAATAAACATAAGGGGGTGGTAAACAAACAATGAAGCAGATGATATGTTCTTCTTCACCTTGGTCATCATCCCTGCTTTATCTCAGGGATCATTGTTATTCTGCTCTGATTTCTCCCATCAAATGAAAACACAAATGGGAAAAAAATTTTAAAATAATAGATATATGTTCATGTATAACTGAGTCACTTTGCTGAACATCTGAAACTATAAACTATTGTAAATCAACTGTGTGTGTGTGTGTGTGTGTGAGTGCCGAGTTGTTCAGTCATGTCTGACTCTTTGTGACCCTATGGACCGTAGTCTACCAGGCTCCTCGGTCCATGGAATTCTCCAGGCAGGACTACTGCAAAGGGTTGTTATTTCATACTCCAGGGTATCTTTCTAACCCAGAGATAGAACCTAAGTCTCTTGTGTCTCTGCATTGGCAGGAAGATTCTTCACCCTGTACCACCGTGGTAGCCCTAAATCAACTATACTCTAATATAAAACTAAAATTAACTGCACAGTAAACAAACTTTTAAAATTTAATACTTTTAACTGTTATTGATGGCTAAAACTGTTTCTATTGTAGAATAATTATCACTTTGGAGGTTTCCTGGAAATATTAATAAAAAGTAATCCATCAGTGCTAAAATCTTTAGTGATAGAAAGAAGATATTTTATATAGGGCAACTTCTTACCATATTTGGTGGAAAATCTCACATATGATCTGAGTTTATCAGGCATTTAGTACTTGCTGAATGAATAAATGGTAAATAAATTGCTCTTCTACAAATGGCACAGTTGGTGGATGTGACAAATGCAAACATCTGAGACACAGAGAAAACTGGTAGAGAGTGTGAAGTGAATCACTTTTATAGGATAAGAGGAAGTAGTGTGTAGAAGGAAGGAGAGGATGATGGATCACAGGAGCAAAATTAACCAATTCATGCTTGAAGAGCCATTACTAACCAAGAAACATAAGTCAGCCACATTGTAAAACAACAGCTTTGGGGGGATTAATAATTAAATAAACTAACAAAGCACAATCTTTCCCAAAAGAGAAAATCTGTTTCTCCTAAATAAATTAATTAAAGTATTAGGAAAGAATCAGTTGCTGAATAATTATTTATTGAAAGCCCATTAAGGGATCAATACTACAGAGAATGACATAGAATCTAAAAATCTCTCAGTACTGTATTGACTGGGGCTTCCTGGGGCTCAGCGATAAGGAATCCTCCTGCCAATGCAGGAGACTTGGGTTCAATATCTGGGAAGGGAAGGTCTCCTGGAAAAGGAAATGGCAACTCACTCCAGTACTCTTGCCTGGGAAATTCCAGGGACAAAGGAGCCTGCGGCCATAGTCCATGGGGTCATAAATGACTTATTAACTAAACGGCAACAATAACTGTATCAATTACTTGTAATTTTAATGTTAGTGATTCACAGTTAAACCTTTTCCATATTTATCCTAACCAGTTGCATTTTTTATTGTCTCATAGATATATAGCTTCAGAAGTGGAAGGGAACTCTAAGAATGTTTTACTAATAACCAACCCAAATTTTCCAAAATGTAATTTTTGCACATTGGACACGTATCCTTACCATAAAGTGTTTGTCACTCAGTTGTATCCAACTCTGTGACACCATGGACTGTAGCCCACCAGGCTCCTCTATCCATGGGATTTCCCAGGCAAGAATATTGGAGTGAGTTGCTATTCCCTTCTCCAGGAGATCTTTCCAACACAGGTATCAAACCTGGGTCTCCTGCACTGCAGGTTCAATTCAGTTCAGTTCAGTCACTCAGTCGTGTCTGACTCTTTGTGACCCCACGGACTGCAGCACACCAGGATTCTCTGTCCATCACCAACCCTCAGAACATCTTCAAACTCATGTCCATTGAGTAGGTGATGCCATCCAATCATCTCATCCCCTGTCATCCCCTTCTCCTCCTGCCTTCAATCTTTCCCAGCATCAGGGTCTTTTCAAATGAGTTGAGTCAATTCTTTGCATCAGGTGGCCACAGTATTGGAACTGCAGCTTCAGCATCAGTCCTTCCAGTGAATATTCAGGATTGATTTTTAGATCGACTGGTTTGATCTCCTTGAAGTCCAAGGAGCTCTCAAGAGTCTTTTCCAGCACCACAATTCGAAAGCATCAGTTCTTCAGTGCTCTGCCTTCTTTATGGTCCAACTCTCACATCCATACATGACTACTGGAAAAATCAGTTTTGACTATACAGACCTTTGTCAGTCAAGTGATGTCTCTGCTTTTTAATATGCTGTCTAGGCTTGTCATAGCTTTCCTTCCAAGGAGCAAGCCTCTTTAGTCTTTTAATTTCATAGCTTCAATCACCTTCTGCAGTGATTTTGGAGCCCAAGAAAATAATATCTGCCACTGTTTCCACTTTTTCCCCTTCTGTTTGCTATGAAGTGATGGGACCAGGTGCCATGATCTTAGTTTTCTAAATGTTGAGTTTTAAGCCAGCTCTTTCAGTCTCCTCTTTCACTTTCACCAAGAGGCTCTCTAGTTCCTCTTTGCTTTCTGTACTGCAGATAGATTCTTAATTTCTTTACTGGAAAATAGATTATATATGATGATGACATAGTATAAATAGCAAATGACTTTTGCAGATATTATTTACATACGTACTTAATATGTCTTCACATGGTATTACATTTTTTTTTATTGTTTATATTTCTGCATTTTCACTGTGTTGGTGAGTGCATGCATGCTAGGTCACCTCAGTTGCGTCCAATTCTTTACAACCCTATGGACTGTAGCCCACCAGGCTCCTCTGTCTATGGGATCCTCCAGGCAAGAATACTGGAATGGATTGCCATACCTCCTCAGGGCATTTTCCTGACCTATGTCTCTTATGTCTCCTGCATAAGAAGCTAGTGGGTTTCTTATAGTGCAAAAAATTAGTGGGCTCTTTACCACTAGTGCCACCTGGGAAGCCCCCACTGTGTGGGTATCAAACTGTTATATTCATTCTCTAAGTGCCTTAAAACTTGCTAACTATTTTCACTCAGCTCAACATCATTTCCTGCAGAAAATTTTCAGGAAGTTAGGGTCCCCTGCTACACATCCTATACTTCTAGAAATATACTCACCATTACGGTAATGAGTGAAAATTATAAAATTTGTGTTTAATATGTAGTTCTGCAAGGCAGTGTAAGCTTATCAAGGACAGAGAATGTTCACTCTGGTCTTCCAAGCCTAGCAGGAACACAAAGTAGGTACACTAGCATGTTGCCTGGCTTATCTGAGGTGCGATAAATGATTACATGAATGAATGAATTTAACAATAATCATTTAGAACCTCTTTTGTGCTTCCCTTAACTGCAAATGATAAAATAGTCATAGTTAGATTTGGGGTCATATTTTTCTTGGTTGACCTACCAATTTTTATTGGTCTTCTACCTCATCTGAGAGTGCCAATTTCATACTTCGAGGCCCTTCAGAATAGTTTTCCTTTATTTATTCAACAAGTATTTGTTTTCACTTCTTATGTGTGAAGATGAACATATCTTGTGAATTTTTTGGTTAACTTGTTATCTTTCCTCTAATCAAATCATTCTAAATTATTTGACTTGGAAGTGCCCTTAGAGATTATACAGTCCAAATTCTTTGATAATAAATTATTTTCTTCAGTAACACATCTCAGAATTAGTTATCTGATGCTTATTGAACACTTATAATCACCCTAAAGAAACTCACTTCTTCTCAAATAAGCCCAATGCTTTACTGTACCTATTAAATTACTAGAAACTTCTTTGTGCTGTTTGGGACTCTTCTGATATCCTCTGGATGGTGGTATCATACTCTAAACAAAACCCTCAACTTCTGTATGATGGACCTTTCTGTACTGGCAGGAAGATCTTATACTTTCTCAAATAAATTTAAACATCCATGGTTCTTTCACCTGTTCATCATTAGAGTTCTGATCAAATGTTTTGCCTTTATGATTACTTCTATTTTAACTCTTTAAAATGTGGTGGCCAAAGTAGCATTGTATTCCCTAGGTGGTCAATTTAGTGCTTTGAACAGTGGGACTTTGCCTCATATGAACTTCATAAAGATACCAAGATTCAATATTAACTCATTGGCAGTTTGTCCTAAGATAACAGGGAATGAAAAACACACTAGTTTCATTAGCGTGTGACCATTACCACAGAAAAAAAATGAATAGCCCAATAATTAGTGGAGGCACAGTTTTATTTTATCAATTCATTTCCCTTCACAAATGTCAATGATAATGAACCAATCAACCATGGCTTTGGAGTCATAAAAATGTCTGCTCCACCTTCCCCACCTTGACAAGCTGGTGATACTAAACAATACAATTGTTTATGCTATGGATTCTCAAACAAATGGTCAGCAAATTTATTCAAATAATGCCTTCCAGAAAAATACAATCCTGATACAAGAGAAATAATAAAGATGGCAAAGAAAGTACTGACATCTTTTGCTTCAGTGTGAATATCAAATATGGTAGAATTTATTTTAGCATGTCCTTGCATCTGGATTTTTAATCAGAACAAAAAATTCTGCTTTTTTTTAAATCACATTTTTTGGGAAAGCATAGATGATCACATATGGATGAATAAAAGTTTTAAAGAATATGGAGAAAATGGGAATTATGCTCAAGGATGCCATATGAATGAGGTTTATTGTGGTTATTACCCTAGTCTACTGTATATAAAACCTTCAATGGAAGTTGCGTAAGTTATTTTGGGGAAGAAGGTGGTATACATTTTAAAAAGTACTGTTGAAATATTGTTTCTTTTTTCAGCTATTACATAAATAACAAGTATTGCATGTAGGAAATACACAAAATTGTCAATGGTGAAAAATCACATGCTGTCAGGCTTTATTGAGGAGTAGTATTAGAGACAAAATACAGAAGATGTAGGCATCCATACAACTAAATACTGATTTGCACTACTAGACTCTCTGCTTAATATCTGACAATTTCCAACACTTAGATCCATAATGTACATTTTGCCTTATCTCAGAGATTACTTTAGTTATAGAAGATGGCTGATTGAGAGGAATTTTTCACATTTCTCTACCTTTTTTAATTCTCCAGTTACAATAGAGTCTAGTTTAAATTTCCTTTATAAAACTAATGTCTCAGAACTCTTAATAACCTTTCATTTTGCTTGAATAAAGCAGCATATAAACCTTCCCTATTCCTGTAGTTTGGGAGAAGATAACCGGATATATTGATACAGTAGGCAGAAGAAAAAAACAGTCAATTCTTAATCACTACTCAAGACAGAGAACCAGTGATTCAATTGAGATACTTCCTTAAAAAAGAAGCAAAACTCTCAGTTCTTCCCACTTGAGTGTTTACTCTGAATCCAAGGAGAGAGAAATAGGAGTGAGAGTAGCTCTTTGCAGTGCCTGCTGACTCAGACCAGTTTTCCTATCGCTGCTAAAAAGGCAAGGGCTGGGTTTCATAATTGAGAAAGCTTAATGGTCAGCTATTGCATTGAAACAGACATGGTGCTTAAGCACTTCTTCATGCTCCAGTAAGTCAACTTTTAATGGATAGATAACACCATCTTAATCTCTGATACCACTTCATGGAAAAACAATACAACCAAATCCTAAGGAAGGTGAAGTTCAAAATAACAATAACAATAAATGAGGTTAAGGAGTTTAGAGCCAGCTGACTGCATATCTGGCTTTGAGTTTAGCATTAACTTTCAGGTAGGAATGAGTCTTGTTCTTTTAGAAGCAAGAGCTATTAAAAGGATGGATAGACAGAGTACGGAAAGGTCTTTGTACACGTGTGTAATATCACAAGATCATATGAAATGCTAGACTAGAGTTTGCTGTTACCACAAGGGGGACACCTTCTGTGGACAGAAATAGACTGAAAAAAAGGAAGCCTTTTTATCCATATTTCTCCTCTCTTATCTCCCCCAGGCACACTGAGAAAGCTGGTGAAAGACTGAAAATGACAGCGAATTGCCATGAGACAGAATTTAGGAGATTTAGGTCATCAAAATGCTCTTAGGATTGATGCTTGCCATCTCATTTCACAAATATGCAGACAAATCCTCTTGAAACAGGGTTCCCAAACTGCTCACTCTCAAGTTGTTTTTTTTTTTTCTCTCGGGAGCCTGTTCAGCACGTGGAAAGAATGAGCATGTTTCCTTTTAACTGTCAAAAGGGAAGTCTCATCTGACAGTGTATTTTTAAACAAAACCAACTCTATTTTTTTTTAAAGTAAAGTGACCGAAGGCTGGGGTAGGTGGAGGAGGGGAGTGTAAAGAGGGTAGGGACAAGGAGAAGCACAGCAAAAATTTCTTCACTAAAGCTGTTCGTTTCCTCATTCATATTTTGTCTTCCCACACCCCAAATTGTCTTTACAGTCTACCAGGTGGCAAAGAGTTGGACACGACTGAGTGACTAAGCACTAAGCACTGGGCACAAAGGTTACTTAAGTTCACAGGAGTTCGTTCCTTGTGTCATTTTAATATTACATAACATTGGATTTCTTTACTTGACTGAGTTTTTTTTTTTTTTTTAGGACTGTGCTCATGTCTTGTGCTGTGCTGTGCTTAGTCGTTCAGTCGGGTCCGACTCTTTGTGACTCGTGTCTTAGAATTCTTCCTATTTTCACAGCATCTTTCCACATGTAAGCAAAGAGAGGGTACACAGTGCTCTGTGACTGAGTCTTCCATTTGCACTGGGGTAGACTGCAGGATGGTGAGAGCCTAGGGTGCTGTGATAGACGAAAGAATCTCGGGTTTGGAAATGATCTGTGTTAGAATCCCATGAGATAATCATAATTATAGTAACAATAAGGCTCTAATGAGGATAATTGTCATTGATTGGGTGCTTACTCTGTGTCAGACACAGCATCTAGTGCTTTACAAACATCTGTAGCTGGTGCATCAATCTGGGAGGTGATCAGGAGCCCTGTTTCACAGATAGAATACTGAGGCTTAGGGAACTAAAGAGACTGGCCTGTGGGGGCACATTGCTGGCAATTTAGAACAGACACTGAGTTAGAAATCAAGTCTGTCTGCTTAGTTTTACCATCTGTAAACAAAAGTAAAATGTACCTCAGATTTTGCTGTGCTTAAATGGGACTACCTGAGCCTTGCAAAGCAAAAGGAAATATATACACAAAAGAATTTGTTCTGCTATTTCCCCAGTGGTCCAATGGTTAAGATTCCTCACTTCAAATACAAGGACCATGGGTTCCATCCCTGATCAGGGAACTAAGATACCACATGCCACAAGGCATAGCCAAAAACAAACAAACAAAAGAAATAAAAAGTATTTGTGTTAAGGTCATCATGATATACAGAGCAGCTGCTGGATGGGAAATGGGGTCCTCATAAGGTTGGGTACAGGGCAGAATGGAGGACGGATGGCTTGTCTTCCCAAGGTCATGCTTCTGAGCCTTTTCAAGAATCTACAAACCTCGTCTCATTTTTCTGACATTGTGTTATTCCTTTAAGACACCAGAGCAGCTTTTTCTACTCTGGTGGGAAGAGGACTATGTGTATCGTTGGAAGGGGAAGTAGGGGAGAGACTCAGTTTCACTGTGGGGTTAGAGCACTTTGGTTGAAGGAGAGGAAACAGAACAAAGATTGAGGGTGGAAGAACAGGCAGACTCAGCTCTCTTCCTTACAGCAAATGCGGTACTTAAGACTCTTAGGCTTCTGCTCCAACAAGAGCAATTACATGGCTTCCTGACAACCTTCTGTGGGGTTAATCTCTGAGTAGGAAAGCAGCAGAATGTCAGTTGGCAGGTTTCTCCCATAAGAACCATCTCCAAACTTTAGTCAACAAAACACTGTTCTTAAATCACCAAGTTCTCACCTTGTGAAAAATGCAATTCTCAGATTTTATAGCCCAGTGTAACGTGAGAAAACTCACTCACCTTCACATGGTGACCATTTTTCTAAAAATTTTTAAAATTAACAGCAAAACATACATAAAATAAAACTAAACTGTTTTTAGAAGTGTAGTTAGTTTGGTGGTATTAAGGATATTCATATTATTGTCCAACCATCACCATCATTCATCTCCAGATTCATTTGCAATAACATGGATGAAACTGGAGGACGTTATACTAAGTGAAATAATCTAGACGTGGACAGAAAAATATTGTGTTGTCTCACTTACACGTGGATCTAAAAAAATCCAAAACCAAGCCAAACAAGAACATCAGACTTGTACAAAAAGAGATCAGACTGGTGGTTACCAGAGGCAGAGGGAGGAAGGAGGGAGAATTAGAGAAGGTGGTCAAAAGGAACATACATCCAGCTATAAGGTAAATAGGCACCTGGGAGGTAATGTACAACATGTTGACTATAGCTAGCACTGATATATGATATATAGGGAAGTTACTAAGACAATAAATCCTAAGAATCTAAAAATTATGTGTGTATCTCCTTTCTTTTCTTTTTGCTGTATCTATATGAAATGATGGAAGTTAGCTGAACATGTGCTAATCATTTCTCTACGTGTATAAATCAAACCATCCGGCTGTAAACCCTTAACTTACATAGCCGTGTGTGCCAACTATTTCTCAATAAAACTAAAAACAAAACAGCAGAAGAACCTGAGTTCATAGTAATGTAGGTCTGAGAGTTATCAGAGGTCTGATAGAAGGAGAAAACTAGATATTAAAACAGGAAAAAAACAAAGTAGGATGGTGACTTCCAGGGGTGGGGAAAGGGGACATGATGATAAATTTCTAACATTTTACACCTGTGCCATTATACTTAGGTTGAAAACAAACACAAAAATCCGTTTGTTCCTTGCCTCTCAAGGTACATTCATCAGAGCTTTGATGACAGTAAATATGTATAAGTTTTTCTTTTACCAAGAAACTAGTGAAAGTGTGTGGATATTTTACTCATATCCAAGGAAAATATGCATCATTTGAATATTATAAATCATTTGGAATGTTTTTGATTTACGAGGATAGAATCAATGTACTTGACTTTGAAATATATGGCTCATTGGAAGGCATGAAGAGATTAATTTCTTGCTATTGTTTTAACCTTTGATTATTTCTAAACAGAAACTTTAGTATCTCAGAAGGTAATAAACACAGAATAATTTTTGTTGTATAGTTTTCAGATCTTTATTTATTCCTTTCATATCCTCTGTTTATTTTTCTAAATCTTCCACTTACACATGGAAACTGTGCTTCTTTTTATAAATATAAATCTATTAATTTATTCAAGATTGATTAAAATTTCCTATATACCTAGCATTTCATTAAGTGTTGAGGAAACAAAGATGAGTATCTTTTAGGTACTTAATGAAACCAATAAATGAAATGGTGGGTATGCTAAAAGTGTTAAATTGCATATAACATGGTAATGTTTTGAGATGATTTGTGGGAAATGAGACGAAAATTCATGAATTTTCAACTATCTATTTATATAACCAGGGATGTCCATGAATAAATTTGAGATGAAAGACTTGTAAGTTTAACAAAGATATTGAATACAAAGTGTTAGCAGTATCAGTGAAAAGAAGCAAAAATTACTGTATAAAGCACATATAACTTTATGTGACTGATATCTAGCTGGGACATATGAACACAGAAGCTAATTATATTATATCTCTATAATATATAATAATAATAATATATCTTTTTATATTATAGAGAAACATTCTACACTAGAGACAGAATAGGAATATTTATAAGCCAAAAACAATGAGGAATCTATAAGCAGTATTTTCTCAAATCTGAACTTGAAAATCCTGCCATTCTCTATACTTCCTACCAAATTTATATTTTTGCAATATTAGAATGTGAAAATAAAAAGCCTTATGATAAAATACAGAATTTATACTCTGCATTTGTAAGGCCCAAAGGCTAACACACAAAAAAGTGTTCTCTTCATATAAAAACAAGGATAATATTACATAATACCTGTTTTTCCTGTGCATAAAATACAATCATTGTGAGGGATATTAGTCATCAACGAACTCAAGCTCTTATTTTATGGTCAGAGAAACGTAGATCTAGAAAATGAAAATAAATTTACCAAGATCACAGAACTAGGAAGTTGGAGAACCTAGCGTAGACTTCAGTTCTTCTCCCACCATCGTCATCCAGTGATCTTTCTCACATTGCTTATGTCAATGGACAAACATCAAGAGCTATATTCTGCATCTGTCATGGATTTTTCTACTTCTTCATTCTCTTTTTTGTTTTTTTTAAATTGATACTTTTCCCTTTTCCCAGCTTTAAGAAACATGAGGTCAGACCTGATGTGTGTTTGCCGTCTCCCTTCTTCAGGCCTCTGCAATCATTACAATCAAATATTTGAATCTTTTGGCCCAAGTTCTAATAAGAAACAGACCTAACAGGTCCAGCTGTCCCTCTACCTATTGGTGATCCACCCTATTTTCCTTGTAATTTCTTCTATGTACCTGGATATTTTTTGTCCTTAATCCAATAGCTCTTTTGGAAATATTTTTTGTTACACTAAAGATAAACCCCAGGTTACAAAGAGGAAACACAACCATGAGAAGTTGCATTTGAGATTAAATAAATGACATAAACCAAATGGGACCTAGAGGTTATTTCATCTCTCATTTGGCTGATATTCAAGAAAGCTCATGTCATTCATTCTTAAGCGTAATTTGTGTCAGCCATTGGCAGAACTGGGAGCAGAGGCAAGAACTTCTGCCTTTCTGTCTGATGATTTTAATATAGAAGGAAATACATGGGGAAACAGTAAAGGAGAACTATTTGTCATCATGTTTTAGCTTTTCTCACCCATGATCTCACTTGGCCATCCCTCCCCTACCAAAATGGTGAAGACTAGATTACTATCTTTCCTTTACAAATGAAGTCTATGTGTTTAGTTGTGTCTGATTTTGCAACCCCACAAACTATAGCCTGCCAGGTTCTGTCCATGGGATTTCCCAGGCAAGATGGAGGGGGTTGTTATTCCTCCTCCAGGGGATCTTCCCAACCCAGGGACTAAATTACATCTCTTTCATCTTCTGCGTTGGCGGCTGGGTTCTTTGTAACTAGTGCCATGTGGGAAGCTCACTACAAATGAAGAACTGAAGTTAAAACTTGAGCAACAAGTCATATTGCTGGGAGATGAAATTTGATATCAGATTTGTCTGTTTACCTTTAACATAAGCACCATGATAGATAAACTAAAGATTAAGTTGAAAAGCTATACGTCAGGTGATACACAGTTTTATGATGGCTCATAGGCACAATTTCTTTATTGCTAATGAAATTAAAAAATGCCATTTTGAACAGTGATTATCCCAGTCATAAGACATGGTACAAAAACTATAAATTTTAGTGTCAGGAAGATATATGTTCAAATTTTGACTTGTCTGCCTAGAATGTAGTGGCTCAACAAATAAGTCATAATAATAATAATTGTTTTTATTCTCTTTGTGCCTGAAAGTAAATGGTCTAAGGAATACCATATCTTATATTAACTGTGTAGGAGAAAAGAGAAAGGTCCAAGTTCAGGACAAACTTTTAAAGCATGTTTTCATTTCTTTTCCAATTATGCTTCTTTATTATTTTATCAGATGACAATGACTAGGACGAGTTATGTAAAAATGATAAGCAACATCAAGAACAAAGAGTGGGTGTCAGAGCAAATCACAGATGTATCAGCAGATAAAAAATCACCATGTACAATGAGAACCTTGTTATAAGTCTATTATGACTCTATTGTCTCATGCAATTTTTGACCATGAACTGTAACAGCAAGAAGGGATTCCAGGGGTTACAAAGTCCAGCTACCTTATCCCATAGAGGAAACAGAGTTTGGAAATCAGTGACTTGCTAATTATAAGCTTTGTGACAGAGTTGGAACTTGGATCCAGGGCATAGAATTTTAAGTGTAATATATATTTTTTTAACCTTCAAGTATTGAAAGTGGAGCTTATTTGGAACTTCCTTGATGGTCTAGTCATTAGAATTCCGCATTTCCACTGCAGAGGGCGTGAGTTTGATCCTTGGTCAGGGAACTTAGATTTCAAGTGCCATAGGGCCAAAAAACAAACAAACTAGTACCTGTTTAAAGACATACATCTTTTGCTGATAGGGTTAATCTTTGTCATAAAGGACTATCAGTTATTCTTTAGTTTTTAGATGTCAGAAATTATTTGGTTCTCAAACAGTATCATTTTATCTTCTGTTTTTCCTCCAAAATAAAGCAGACCCATTCAGGAGTACATATGAAGAGCTCTGGGAAAAATTCTTCCAGCAATTAGGAGGCAGTCACCACTTACTCATTATCATGTTTCCCCCCTCATTGGTAGAAAACAATATTAACTCTAATAAATGGAAAAACACAGAGCCTAAAGTCAAATTTTAGGTTCTATCTGTATTTTTAGATATTATCTAAATGGGACACCACATTGCTCTAAATAAACAGATGATGTAACTAGGAATACATGGTATATCCCATTTGCACACTGGTAAACTGAGGCAAGTTTCCAGATACAAGTTGAGATATTACCCAAGTTTTGTCCAGTTTTGTTTGATAAAAATCAATTTTTCAAAATATTATCCAAAAGAATTTCAGAACTGGTGAAGACAGAAAATACTGCTCATGACAAATACCTCAAACAGTTTGGTTAAGATGTAGATAACGTTGCTACAAATGCTAATGGAAGGTTCTCCTTAACACCATGTTATTTTTGCCCTTTATAACCAGATAAACCAGTGCTTGATTTTTGAAAAGCTATTCTCAGAATATCTGTGAATAGTGGAAGATAAAATAATTTAAAAGAATAGTCATCTAAAAGAGAGAGATTTTAATCACCCTCTCTTCTGTGTAAATCCTTTCATGTTGAGGCTGATACCTTATGAGATTGGTGAATTTGGGTAGTGTAACAATAAACAGGGAGAAGGAAATGGCAACCCACTCCAGTGTTCTTGCCTGGAGAATCCCAGGGATGGAAGAGCCTGGTGGGCTGCCGTCTATGGGGTTGCACAGAGTGAGACACGACTGAAGCGACTTAGCAGCAGCAGCAGCAACATTAAACAGACTCTATATTTTGGACTTCATCAACCACACAAGTCCACACATCATGTGAAAGAGTAATGTTACAAAAATATGTTTATAAGCTAGTCAGGTAGACTTTAGAACACAAAGGACAAGTAAGATTTTTTTAAAATAGCTCAACAGTTTTGAGTTGAATAAGGAATAGACTACCTGCTAGGGGCATGTGGAAGACAAGAGGAAAATGTAACTCTTTAGAGAACATTTTCTTCTAGCTCTTCATCCAATGAGAATGATGTTGACCTACTCATTTCATGATTCAATAAACATTTATAGATTACACCTAAAGTGTGTCAGATATTTTATGTATGAAGTCCTTCACATATAAAGAGCAGGATAAATATGTGTCACCAAGTTGCACAGAGTCTAACAAGGAGGCGAGAAAGTACATGTTGACAATGCTAAGTATTATCACAGAGATAGAAGCAGAGTGCAGCGGAAACATAGAGGAAGAATACATATCAGAGTTAGGTAATGGGGAGGGAAGTATCACAAAGAGAATGGTTCTTGTATTGAGTCTTAAACCAAGTGTAGGGTTTATTAAGTGAAAAGAGAAAAAAAAATGAAGAAAGAAGGAAATGAACATGTGAGAAAAAGTAGATCTGAACCACTCGACTATTTCAGTGAATCGACTGATAAGTAGTCTGGTAAAGAAAGCTAGGACAAAGAATGTTCATTAGCAGATGAAGAGGGCCAAGCTTAGGAACGTAGGCAGGGCTACAATTTCAAAGCCCTTTGGTACTAAATGAATGAATTTAGATTTCATCCTGGAAGTTATATGGATTTGTTAAAAGATTTTACATGTGTACACTAGATCAAGATTGTATTTTGCAAGATCACATTGGCAACCAAGTGGAGGATAGTTGGGAGTGGCTAGGATGGGGGTGGCTAGGGCTCCCCTGGTAGCTCAGCTGGTAAAGAATCTGCCTGCAATGCAGGAGACCCTGGTTCAATTCTGGGTTGGGAAGATCCCCTGGAGAAGGGATAGGCTACCCACTCCAGTATTCATGGTCTTCCCTGGTGGCTTAGATAGTAAAGAATCTGCCTGCAATGTGAGAGACCTGGTTTCGATCCCTGGGTTGGGAAGATCCCTTGGAGGAGGGCATGGCAAAACACTTCAGTATTCTTGCCTGGAGAATCCCCATGGACAGAGGAGCCTGGCAGGCTACAGCCCATGGGGTCGCAAAGAGTCAGACATGACCGAGTGACTGAGCAACAAAGTTTGAGTCAGAGGGTCTGTGGAAATGGGTTGAATAGACAATTGAATGTATGTACAGGAGGCTGGACAGCAAATATTAGTAATGGGAAACTAGAGTTAAAGTTAAAAGTGATGGTAAGAAAGTACCTGGTTGCTCAAATTTGTTCAGATGTTTTGCATAAGTAAATTACACTCCCGTGTATGAAACCTTCTTATCAGAGAACACTGAGATAATCAGTACTCTATAGGAACTCTGGAGGCTGGAAGAAGAGCAGTCAAAGTGCAAAGAGACAAAGAGTTTCAATGTTCAAAGTCAAGTCACACTAACCTTATGACACTGAGCGATCTTAAAATAATTGAAGAGAAAAATGCTATTGGTACATGATTCCTGACCTTCATCAGAATGGTTTACATAACTACACAAACACACTTTGGGCCAAAGTGGAGAAATATGGACTGCCTGATAATGCAATTAGGTGGAGTCCCTTCCTGGTGGCTCAGACGGTAAAGGGTCTGCCTGCAATATGGGAAACCTGTGTTCGATCCCTGGGTCGGGAAGATCCTCTCGAGAAGGAAATGGCAACCCATTCCAATACTCTTGCCTGGAAAATCTCATGGACAGAGGAGCCTGGTAATTTATAGTCCATGGGGTCCCAAAGAGTCAGACAAGACTGAGTGACTAAACTTTAACTTTCTACTAAATTGGTGGTATTTAGTCACTAAGTCATGTAGAACTCTTTTGTGGTTGTCTACCAGATTGGCTGGCAGATTCTTTACCACTGAGCCACCATGGAAGCCCCCTTACCAAATAACCATGCTCAAAGATTGCTAACTCAGGCTGGATAGAAAGTGAGTGATGTGCTACATGGCACTGTCCTTAACTGTGGCCAAATACTTTGTCAGAATATCGGATGAAAATATAAACAGCCATTCTCACAACATTTGCAATAGATGTCAAAGTTGAAGAATGTAAACAGGCTGGATGACATATTGGATTCACAGAGAACTTAATAAATGCAATTTAATAAGGATGGTTTTTCATGTCCTGAACCTGGAGCTCTCAAATCATCTGCAAGTACTCCTTGACTGAGTTGTGGCTTTCAACCCTGTCAACGCATTAACTAAATGAATAACAAAATAGAAAAAGCTAGTGTACCTTCAAAGGTCAGTTTTCAGGCATTAAATTAAGTAGGAGTTCACACACATGTCATAAGAGCATCTAAGAAATTAGAGCTATAAACTTTGAGAGAAATGTAATAACTGCAGGTCTTTAGAAACTTCAGTGGTATCAGTGGAATAGGAACAATGCTGTATTTGCTCATAAGGATTAGAACTAGATTAAAAGGGTAACTTTCTCCATTAATTTCTGTGAAGAATTTGCCCAAAGTGGAGTGAATAATAACATTGACTCTGGAACCAGATTTGTTCAGCTCTATTATTTTTTGGTTGTGTGACCTTAGGCAGATTTACTTAGTCTTTCTGTATCATTTTCCTCACCTGAAAATGAGGATGACAGTAGGATCTAGTTTATAAGGTTATTGTCAGGATTTAATGAGTTAATGTATGTAAAAGCACTGAGAAAAGTGCCTGGCACATAGAAATTGCTTTATGTGGAAATCTCTGGAAGCCCAGCGGTTAAGACTTTGTGGTTCCAGTGCAGGCAGTGAGGGTTCGATCCCTGGTTGGGGAACTAAGATCTCACATATCATGCAGCTAAAAAGAAACACAAACAAAAAAGCAGAAATAAGTTATTTTATGTGTTACCTACCGTTGATAGTAGTCGTTACCTGGTATTTAGTAACTAAGTCATGTAGAACTCTTTTGTGGTTGTCTACCAGATTGGCTGGCAGATTCTTTACCACTGAGCCACCATGGAAGCCCCCTTACTAAATAACCATGCTCTGGGAAATCCCAGGGTAGCCCTTCCCACACCCCTCCCCTCCAAAAAAAAGACTAAATAGGAAAAGAGATTTAGAAAGGTACCCTTTGTGCACCTTTTAAGAACTTATGGATCATTCATGAGCCAATATCTAGAAGCTGATGCCAGCTCCCAAGCACTCTGATTGCTGACTCACCCACACAACTCCCATCAAAGAGCATGAAAAGCAGATGCGAACAATAGCCTTCATCCTAGGACCTAGGAAAACTCTCTGCTTGGGTATCTGACAAGGTTAGGTACTTCTTTCATTTCTGAACTCATCTTCTTGCCTTCATACTTTACATATTTGGTTTTCCATGCATGTCTCTGGCGTATGTGTCAGTGGCAATTTAAAATCTGTTCTTCTGGCCCACTGCCTTTCACTCTGACCTCAAGTGCTTACTGAGTGATAAAGGGCACCAAGAAGATGTTACTTTAAAAAAATTCCCAGGCATAAAATTAAGTCCATAGAGGGAAGTCCCTGGTGGCTTAGTAGTATAGAACTATGCCTGCCAAGGCAGGAGACATGGGTTCGATTCCTGGTCTGATAAGATCCCCCATGCCGTGGAGCAACTAAGTCTGTGTATCACAACTACTGAGCCTGTGCATCAGAGCCAGGGATCTGCAACTACTGAAGGCCGCTGCCCTAGAGCCTGTACTCCTCAACAAGAGAAGCCACAGCAATGAGAAGCCCATACATCACCAAGAAGAGTAGCCCTCTCACCGCAGCTGAAAGAAAGCCCATGTGCAGAAACAAAGATCCAGCATAGCCCAAAACAATAAACACATTAATTAATTAAAATGAAAAAAAAATTAAGTCCATAGAACCACAAGTACACAGCCAATAGATTTTCATGGACAATGAAAACAGGCTTTTTTTTTTACATCTACAGAGGATAAGAACAACCTGGATATTTTGGTAGCTAATCAGCCTGACATTGATTTTAAATTACAGTTTGGAGCGCCTCATTCCACTGAGTCATTTACCTACTAATCTAACTAAAAAGAAAGTGAAATTGCTCAGTAGTGTCTGACTCTTTGCAACCCCATGGACTGTAGCTTACCAGACTCCTCCGTCCACGGGATTTCCCAGGCAAGAATACTGGATTGAGTTGCCATTTCCTTCTCCAGAGGATCTTCCCTACCCAGGGATCGAACCCGGGTTTCCTACATAGCAGACAGACACTTTACAGTCTGAGCCACCAGGGCAGCTCATGCTAACTAAGATGCCTGGGTTAAATCTCTGAACCGTATCCATCCATCACGCATCCCACTCTCTCTGAACAGTACCTTTCTCCTGGACCATTACTCCCCATACTGAGTTCCATGGAAGACGGGGTCACAAGGTGCTAATTCCTTGAAAAAATAAAATCTATAGACAAATGACGGAGAAATAGATAAACACTGCATACGATCAACAGTGCTCAGGTGTTTAGTGCCTTAAAAACTCCAGAAATCCTTTAGTAAAGAACCAGTTTACCTGAGTTTAACCTTGTAGTCCCTGGTTTATCCTCTCATAGAATTATTTTTAGTTTATAGCCCATTAATACTCAGTTCACTAGTATTTGGTGAAAGAGTTTGGGAGCTACTAATTTTGGCTGTTTTTCTTTGAACACCTACTCAGTACTAATTTATTCTCAAAAACAGCCCTTTAATTAGGGCGAGCATATGTCCCAGTTTGTCTGCGACGTTCCCAGTTCACTGCTGTTGATCCAGTGTGATAACTCATCTTCTCCCTTTTATATTCAAAATGTTCTGATTCTGATGACCAATTATGCAGACAATCGACCTATAAAGGTGTCTATTATTACTACCTGCTTGCTTGGTTGGTTTATTTATGTATTTATTACTTTTCTACAGTTTATCCTCCCCACTGTAGCTGGAATTAAGTGTTAAAATGTAAATTAGCTCGTTTCATGTCTCAGTTCATAATACTCCAATGAATTCCTAGTCCTCTTGGAATTAAAGTCTCTTAACTGAGTCTTCCAAATCAAATGGGCTTCAGAGACCTAATGAGTTAGCTGCCGGCTATATCTATGATGTCATTTTTTGTCACTCTTCTACTTTTTATCGAGTCTCATTGGGCTCCTTATCATTCCTAGAACCGATAAAGTATGCTCTACCTGAGTGCCTTTTCACTTGCTGGTTTTCCCCTCTGTCTAGAAATCTCCCCCATTTACCTGTCCTTTGATCACCCTATTGCAAAGTGCTTTCTTGTCTCTTTCTCTGTCTCCTTATCCTGCTGTGGTTTTTGTTTGTGTTGCTGTTGTTTGAGTTCTCTCTCTAACACTACAGTTATAATAGCACTCCAAACTCCACCGGACTATATAGGGCCTCTTTGCACACCATTTTTTTGTAATATTTAATGCTTCAACATAAATTAGCAAAACAGTTAAAAATGACTGCCCCCCCTTGCTCTTTTTAGAACACTGACATTTTAAAAATAATTTGCTGATTTCATTAATCTCCCTCAGTTCTAGGTATTTAGATTGGTAAGTGTTCTCTTTTGACATGCATGCAGTGTTTTGAAACATATGGATTAAATCTATCAATACTTTCTTTGTTTCCTTGTTTTTCAAAATCGATCTGTAATTGAGCCAGAGTCACTCAGAAGCAGAGACTTTCTATATACCAGTACAGACTCCAAATAAGGCAGGGAACCACACTAAAGAAGGGAAGTGTTCCTTCAGGACCTTCAACAGGTATAGGGACATCTGTCGCCTTTTGGTTTATTCGTCATCAAGCCTTCTGGAAACTGCCCATTGCCCACCTGGCATGGATTTCAATTTCCTTGTGGCCCCACCTCATCTCCTACACAGGAGGACCTGACCCAATGTTTTGTAAGAAGGATAAATCATCCCCTACAGATGCAGTCAACAGCTCGAGTTTCAGATAACGTTATAACCAGGAGATCAAAGTATCAAAGAAACTTCTTTCTACTGGGTTTCTTTCTATAGTCCCACTCTGATTTACTCTCTATCTCAAATTAAGCTCTTACTGTGATGTAGTAAAAATTGTGTTTATGATCTCTAGACATCATTCTAACACTGACCTCCTCGGGATTAAAATCCTTCCCTTTCCCAGCAGACATTCCCTGGTAGGATTTTGGTCCATTCCATTTAGTTCATCCTAGACTAATGCATATAAAGACAAAAACAGACAAGGTAGATATAACTCTAGAAATAAATCCTATATTATTCAAGGTGTAGTCACCTTAAAATTTTCTTTAGGACAATTCCTGCTCATCACCCCGTGGTTTATCTTCCCTTTCATCATATCACAATTTGATCCACTGAGGAAGGCATAAAACTTTTTGCTTGGCTTCTACCTTCCCTCCCAGTTTTATATTCCTTTTTGACTTGTCTTGGACTATTGTCTTGTTATCGATCTCTGGAAATTTTCTTTTTTTCTTTTTTTTGTAATTGTAATGCTCTATTACTGATGGTTCGGAGAAGGCAATGGCACCCCACTCCAGTACTCTTGCCTGGAAACTCCCATGGTCGGAGGAGCCGGATGGGCTGCAGTCCATGGGGTTGCAAAGAGTCAGACATGACTGAGAGACTTCACTTTCACTTTTCATTCATATGCATTGGAGAAGGAAATGGCAACCCACTCAGATGTTCTTGCCTGGAGAATCCCAGGGACGGTGGAGCCAGGTGGGCTGCCGTCTATGGGGTTGCACAGAGTAGGACACGACTGAATCGACTTAGCAGCAGCAGCAGCATTACTGATGGTTATTTACATAGTGTTTAAGGCACAATGAAAAATAAATTACAATACAAAAATTCTCTTTAAGTAGAAGACACTGAACAATGGGGCTGTATTAACCCTTGAGTATTTAGCCAAGACACAGAAACTACAAGTTTTGCTGGAAACACCTTCCATGAGTTTTTAACTACCCCTTTACACTTCATCCAGGCCATCTATTTGAAGAAATATCCAATTATTATATTTTCAAAGTTTGAATTGTAGAGAAAAATAGAAAATGTGAATGAAAGGTAATATGGATTTTGAATCCAATTTTTAGTTTCAAAACGGGGTACCGAAACTACTTTTTTAGACAGCATAAAAGGCAAAATGAGACAGGTATGGAAAGCATTTCAAGTTTATATGTAAATTATACCAGGGTGGGTTTTTCTTTCATATTGGGAAAAAAATATCAAAGTTCATCATCTTTAAAAACAATAAATTATTTTGAAATTCCAGTTTGTTAAAATAAATAACATTTTCAGCCTAGTTTGTGAAAACTGAAAGCATCAAGCTGTATTAAAACAAAAAATAAATAAAAGAAATAAAAAATTTAAATAATCTCTTCCAGTTTTGAGAGCTTTGTATGACAATAGAGAAAATTATCATCACTTAGGGTTGATGTTTTTTTCACTAGCCCTAGATTTTAAATTGCAATATATTACTTAAGAATCCTTCCATTTAACTGCATGATTCCAGTCTACAAATGAACATAGATTTTCCTCTGTTGTTATAAATAATTGAATTGGAAGTGGGGAATATATATAAGCTAAACAGTCATTTCACTGCTCATGAAAAATCAGAACTGTTGATTGCTTGTCAGAGCGCAGAAAAAAGGGTGACTAGCATTTCATCTTGAGGTGGCATTTGTCTATCTATTAGCATTTATGTCACCTTCCCTAGTTACTCTGTGGTTTTGGCTTGTTCTACTGTATACCTTGGATCAACTGACCAAAAACAAACAAAAACAAAGAACTGCCATTTATAGTATTGAAAGAAATTCAATAAAATGTGTCTCATACTTAAGGGGAGCCATAAAAATCAAACTGTTATTTAACAGTTTGAATATAGGATTTTCTGTTAATTAATCAAAACTGTTGAGAGAATTAGTTCACCTTTTAAATGAGAGTGTAAGAAGAGTAAACATATCAACATTAGTAGCTTGAAAGCTGCACTAAAGAAATTAATATATCAAAGGAAATGTGATAGACGATTTGGTTTTTATCTCATTTGAGGCCAATATATGAGTATATAAGTCATAATCCACAAGGAGTGTTTAAGGGCAAAAATATAGCTTCTTAGTATACAAAAGCTAGTGAGCATTTGAAAAATATTTGCACTCTAAAATTAAATAAAACCTTAGTAGCAGAGCTGTTTGTTAGTATCTGGTGGTATCTGCTCAAGAAGAGCTTTATGCTGGCTCCAGAGGAACATTGCTCACCTAGGTGGTTATATACTGCAGCGCTGGTTGGGAGACGGATAACAACTGAAAAAGCCAAAGAAAAGTTTCCATTGACTCCAGCTTATCTTAGGCTTCTTGTTTTGGAAAATCTTCAGTTTTCATGTAAGAATGTTAGTCTGTGCATTCTAAAGAAACAGAAGCCTTTTTTCCTTTCCTGGTTGAGCTTTTCTTCTTTTCCGTCTGCACGATGCTGAACTGGATCTCCCTGATCACCCTATCAACATCAGGTGGGTTTTTCACCTGACAGGTATATGTCCCATTGTTATCAAACTGCAGCTTCCAGGGGAGATTGGAGACATCATACCACTCTGGGTTCCCGTCACAGACCACTCAGTCCTTGAAACGCCCACTCATGGGTCTGAAGGGTTCCACATGGTAGTAGAAAACAAACTGTTTAGGGCCTCCATATCAAGGTCAGAAATTCCAGGTCACCGTGAGAGCATCACCCACAGGGGCAAAGCAGGAAAAAGTACAGTTTAGCTGAACATCTGTCCCACTGACAGCCTCCAGCACACAAGGAGTGTACATTTTCACAGCTGCTATTGGCCAAAGAGCTGAGGAGAAAAAGCAGAGCATGCGTAGGGCTCTTGCCATATACGAGGGAAACCCAGCCCTGGCCCCAGAGCCTGGACTGGGCAGACCGAGCCCTCTAGCATCCTGCCAAGGCCTCTCCTAGTGGAGAGAGCACCACTGTGTTTTTCTGGAGAAAGGAGTCTGTCCCTCATGTGTGGGAACCTGAGCACCCGTGCCTGTCTGGAAATTTTCTTTTCTTCATCTTCATATCCTGGATCTTTATTAATACATTATTTGAGAAAAAGGACTATGTCTTAGTCATCATTTTGTATACAAAACACAGTATCTGAAAAGAAAAATGCTCAATAAATGCTTACTAAATGAATAACAATAAGGGCTACCATTTATTGAGCAATTATTATTTGCTAGGTACCAAATGTATTACATGCTATATTTCATTGGTTCTTATAGGAAGAATGAAGTAATCATTTTAAAATTCTTTTTTTTGTATCCCTTTAGCACACATGTGACTTGTTAGAATATATGTATGCTTTTACATATCTTTCAATAATGAACACATTACTTAGAGTAAACAAAGAATATTCAGGAGCTTCACTGGTGGCTCGGTGGTAACGAATCGACCTGCCAATGCATCCAGGAAGATCCCAGATGCTGTGGAGTAACTAAACGCATGCACCACAACTATTGAGCCTGTGCTTTAGAGCCCAGGAACTGCAACTACTGAGCCTGCCTGTCTCAGTTCCTGAGGCCACATGCCCTAAAGCCCATGCTCTGCAAAAGAAAAGCCACTGCAATGAGAAGCCTGCACACTGCAACAAAGTTGTCCCTGCTCGCTGCAACTAAAGAAGGACTGTGCAGCAATGAAGACCCAGCACAGTCAAAAAAATTGGTAATAATAATAAAAACACCCATTTATCCACTCAATTATTCCTCAGACTAAATTAATTTATTCAAAATGAATTATTTATTTTGTGTCAGAAAATGGTAGTGGAGATACAAAATTAAGAGGTGCCACATTTCTAGTCACAGTCTTGGCTAGAACATTTCTGTGCCCCCAGCCACTCTCCCACTCCCACTGCCTTCAGAGCAAAGTCCCACCTTCTTCAGAAGATAAAAGAGATTTTTTTTTCTCTGCCATTGCCTCTCCAGCCTCATCTGGCTGGTCCACAGCTCAAATCTTAGCAATAGCAAAACACTGCTTGAAGATCAGTCTGGTGATGACCTTTGAGGGGAAAAATGTCTGGAAAATGTTATCAGGGGACCTTCTGAGGTGCTAATATGGATTCTGTGTCTTGATCTAGGAGCTTGGTGCATGGACATGTGAGTGGATTCTGTTTATGAAAATGCATTGCCACATGTTTCTGTGGGAATATTATACTTTCATAGTCAAAACCAAAGCAACCAAAAACCACCTCTTGCCATGCTGAACTACTTGTCATTTTCTATCCCTACTGTGGCATATTTTTCTCTTCCTTCTAGATTTTTACAAACGCTGCCACCTCCCTGAGTCTCCGCTGGCCTGTGCTATCAACCCTTTCCTATAGTTCTTCTGAAACTGCCTTATGACAGCCTGTTTCTGTGATTCTTTGCTCCACAAGACCAAGTTCTTCAGCACTGTGTCTCCTGGTATTCAATGTCTCTCCAGGAACCCGACGGGTTTAGTATAACGACAGAGTCACATAATTTCACTGGTGTAAAATGTTGTGTGCTAAGTCTCTTCAGTCGTATCTGACTCTGTGTGACCCTTTGGACCAGACCATAGCCTGCCAGGCGGCTCTGTCCATGGGATTCTCCAGGCAAGAATACTGGAGTGGGTTGCCATGCCCTTCTCCAGGGGATCTTCCTGACTCAGGGATTGAACATGTGTCTCTTACAGCTCCCACATTGGCAGCGGGGTTCTTTAATGCTAGTGCCACTTGGGAAGCCCCTTAGGTGATTTGTACCTTTATCACCTCCCAAAACAACAAAAACATTATTAAAAAGTCTTTCCTATACTTTTAGAATAACTGCATATATATGGATGAAGTTGTTAAAGTTGGAACTTGAACTGGCAATTCCACAAGCTAAGCATACAGGGCTTCCCAGTGGCTCAGCGGTAAAGAATCTGCATACAATGCAGGAGATGCAGGAGACGAGGGTTTAATCCTTGGGTCCGGAAGACTCTTTGGAGGAGGGCATGGCAACCCACTCCAATATTCTTGCCTGGAGAATTCACTGGACAGAGGAGTCTGACGGGCTACAGTCCATGGGGTCACAAAGAGTCAGACGTGACTGAAGCCACTGAGAGCACACACACACACAAGCTGGGCATTCCTCCTCTATTTCACATAGAGACTGTTACATAGTTTGTCCTTGGTGTTAAAACTAGAAGCCTGGGTTTAATCAATTTTTTCAGGATTAACTATTTCCAGGAGATGATTCCATGATTGGGTGACAGCTACGTTTCATCCTATGTCTTAATTCTCCCCAACTAGCCATGGCTGCCTACAATAATCTGAGTGACAATGACTTTGAAACCAATCTAGGCTCAGTCAGTGACAATGACATGACTGATGTCTGCCATGGATGCTGCGAGGTCAGGGATGGGCTACACCTTATCTGGATTCTAAATTATCATTTAGTGTTACAACAAGGTCATACCCAGATTATCTATCTGCAAGATTTCTCAGAGGTAGTGGCATGTTAGCCTGTCTTCGATATCTGAGATGGTGATTCATTTTCTACAATATTTCATTGGTGCTGGTTTTAGATAACAAGTCCTCTTATTGCACCAAAGATGCTGAAGAATAATTCCTTCTCTAATCTCATTTTGGAAGATGTAGTTTGGCAGATCACAAGCTCAGTGAATTTTTGAAGAGCTGGTGCTCAAACTATTCAGTGAATATTTATTAGATATCCCTTTGAAAAACAAAATGATCCAGTAAATTGGGCACATTTTGTTTTAGCATAACCCAAATGGATTATTGAGGGGGAAAAAGATCTTTGAGACATATATTTTCTCTACTAGTTATTTATTTAGTCTGTGTTACCCTAAAGATCCTAAACTGTGGCTTTGGTAAAATACACTGAACAAAAACTAAGTGTCTAAGTGTTACTTCAATTTTGTTTCTTTATAATGAAACTTTGGGTGTCTGACTTTTAGCATGCTGTGCTTTTGTTTTAGTTTTTCAACGTTTTATATTGCTCAAGAAATTATGTGCTTTAAGTTAATTAATTATTATGGCTGTTTGTTGGTAGCATTGTTGATTGGTGATAATTTAAGAATTGTAAGTTATTAGGGACCATAGACTTCTGGGAACTATAGACACCTCATTTTTTTTGTTGTTTAAATCACTCATCTTTTTATTTGTTTTCCCTATCCCCTACTTGAATCACAATAGATATTTATCTTTTTAAGGCAAAAGAATATTCAAATTAATAGCAGCAAAATTATCTCTAGGGAAACAGCATAATAAATATTCTTAAATGTATAATAGCATAAACATAGAGTGAGAGAAGGTGGGTTTGAACTCTAATCTTTTTCACATGCCTGATAAAAGTAGAGGGAAAAAAGGTAATCTTTCATTCCATTTCTTTGCAAAAAATAAGCTGCTAACTTCTGTACAAGTTGTATTACCACAGTTAAATACATTTCAATTATAATTTTCATAAATGAATATACCACTCTACAGTATTGGTGAAAATTATATATTGAATTCCTGAAGGTCTGATGTTCATAAGCACCATCTAAAATGTAAGTTGAATGCAAAGTAGATATCTTGTTCTTCATTTAAACATGATTTAATGTCTGTGAGATGGAATCCTGAATACAATACTGATTTTCATTTAAATAATTTTTATCTCACTTTATCATTTTTTATACAAATCATTTCTGCTGTATAACAGTAAAGACTAGGGGGGGAAGGATATACAAGTATTGACATATTTATTGAAAAAGTAGGTATTGTGAGAGGGAGGATTATGTAAACAGAATGGAATACAGTCACAAAATAATCATTTAACCTCTGTTTCTCAAAAGTGTCTAGCCAACATTTATAAATGTTAGTTTATAAAGGACAATCAAACTATTTCTTATATAGTTGATACTCAGAAACATTGTTTCAAATGATTAGATTCCTCATTAATCAGATTAAGTGAACAATAAGCAACATATCCTGGAATGCAAAGTCAAGCAGGCCTTAGGAAGCATCACTATGAACAAAGCTAGTGAAGGTGATGGAATTCCAGTTGAACAATTTCAAATCCTAAAAGATAATGCTGTGAAAGTGCTATACTCAATATACCAGCAAATTTGGAAGACACAGAGGTGGCCACAGGACTGGAAAATGTCAGTTTGCATTCCAATCCCAAAGAAAGGCAATGACAAAGAAAGGCAATGCCAAACTACCACACAATTGTACTCATCTCATACGCTAGCAAAATAATGCTCAAAATTCTCCAAGCCAGGGTTCAACAGCACATGAACCGTGAACATCCAGATGTTCAGGCTGGATTTAGAAAAGGCAGAGAAACCAGAGATCAAATTGCCTACATCTGTTCCAAATGTTGTTGCTCTCGAAAAAGCAAGAGAGTTCTATAAAAACATCTACTTCTCCTTTATTGACTACACCAAAGCCTTTGACTGTGTGGATCACAACAAACTGTGAAAAATTCTAAAAAAGATGGGAATATCAGACCACCTGATCTGCTTCCTGAGAAATCTGTATGCAGGTCAAGATGCAACAGTTAGAACTGGACACGCAACAACAGACTGCTTCCAAATCGGGAAAGGAGTACATCAAGGCTGTATATTATCACCTTGCTTATTTAACTTATATGTAGAGTACATCATGTGAAATGCCAGGCTGGATGAAGCACAAGCTGGAAAAAAGGTTGCTGGGAGAAATATCAATAACCTCAGATATGCAGATGACAGCACACTTATGGCAGAAAGTGAAGAACTAAAGAGCCTCTTGATGAAAGTGAAAGAAGAGAGTGAAAAAGTTGGCTTAAAACTCAACATTAAAAAAACTAAGATCATGGCATCTGGCCCTATCACTTCATGGCAAATAGATGGGGAAACAATGGAAACAGTGAGAGATTTTGTTTTCTTCAGCTCCAAAATCACTGCAGATGGAGAATGCAGCCATGAAATTAAAGACGCTTGCTCCTTGGAAGAAAAGCTATGACCAACCTAGAAAGCATATTAAAAAGCAGAGACATTACTTTGCCAACAAAGATCCATCTAGTCAAAGCTATGGTTTTTCCAGTAGTCATGTACGGATGTAAGAGTTGGACTATAAAAGCTGAGCACAGAAGAACTGATGTTTTTGAACCATGGTGTTGGAGAAGACCCTTGAGAGTCCCTTTGACAGTAACAAAATCAAACCAGTCAATCTAAAGGAAATCAGTCCTGAATATTCATTGGAAGGACTGATGTTAAAGCTGAAAGTCCAATACTTTGGCCACCTGATGCAAAGAACTGACTCACTGGAAAAGATCCTGATGCTGGGAAAGATTGAAGGCGAGAGGAGAAGGGGACTACAGAGGATGAGATGGTTGGATGGCATCACTGACTTGATGGACATGAGTTTGAGTAAGCTCCGGGAGTTGGTGATGGACTGAGAAGCCTGGCATCCAGCAGTCCATGGGGTCGCAGAGTAGGACACGACTGAGTGACTGAACTGAATCTAAGAAGAATAACATGGTTTGCTGTCAATTCTTTTCAGACACTATATTGTATATTTTTCATACATTAATTTTTTTAAGCATTAATATATTTGTTTTTATCTTTTAAAGGACAAGAAACAGTTGTGGGACTGCAAAATACAGAGGCCAAGAATAGGCTTCAAATTCTTTCTCTTCTGTTTACTTGCTGTGTGACCTTGGGCATGTGACTTAACATCACTCTTCTTTAGCAAAATGACTGCCAATCTTGTAGAGTAATTTTTAGAATTTATAAATTAATATATATGACTTCCTTAGAAGTATGTTTGGAAAACAGTAAAGTTCAACACACCTCAAAACAGTTGTTAGGTAACTTACCCAGAATTACAATAAGAAGCATAGTTGGGATTTTATTGATTTGTCTGAATCTTGAACTCAAGCTTTTAACCGAAAAAAAAAAATAATTTTTATATCATAATATTTTATCTATATGGGTAAAGCAGCAGTAAAGTTAAGATTTAACAATAGTTTGTTAAAATTCTATTTCTTTAAATGAAATTCAACAATAACTTGCAATTGATAATAGCTTAATAACAGCATAATTGTATATATGTCATTTTACATATGATTGCACCTTATCTCTGAGAGGGCAAACTGTTGAAGAGACTTTATTATAATTATATATTATTAATTGGAATATAATGCATTGCTCGTCTATCTCTATGTAAAACAGACCTTGTTTAGAAAACGATTAAACAAATGTATTGTTAACTGGCACCCTTCTCTTCTATTAAGATATGACTTCATTTTTGATATAGTTTTTGTATGTATTTCATATTTGTGAGTGAATATACATCTGTATTTATTTTTGACATCTTAAATGATAGTTTCCAGACTCACCATGATATGAATTGGAGTAAGAGGGAAAGTCAATGTTTGTGATCAACTGATTAAAGAGTAATCAGTATCTCCTAAATGAACAGTATTAGTGGTGGGTTAACTTTAGAAACTGAATTGAAAGGAATTCAAAAATTCATATACTCCCTTTAAAATGTGATCACTCTTCTGTCTAGTATTTCTAATGACAGGGAAATTAGTCTCGTAAGAAAAATATATCTGATTTTAATATTGATTACAAAGATGGTACCACCATTTACAGGCAAAGCTAAACTCTTTTTTTGCTCTTTGCTACTTAATCCCTTTGATATGGTTATTGCTATCCACAATTTGTAGAGAGGGAAATAGAGGGTTACAAAGGTGATGTTACCTGTCCAAAGTCACATAGCCAATAATTCGTTGAAGGCTGACCTGAAACATAGGCTGTCAGACTGAAGTCATCCTCAGGAGTCATCATTCTAATCACTGCTGCCACCACCTTTCTCAAATAGTCCTCTATAACCTGAGCTGAAATCTAAAAGAGTTGTTTATCCTCTACCTGCATTCAGCTTAGAATCATTTTTGCAGGGCTCTGAGAGCCCAGTCTTCATTTCTTACTCACAAGTGCAAGGAGTCTTGTGTGGCCCTCCATAGCCTCTTAGTATTGTGGCTAGTTTCTTATTCATATCATGTATTTATTGATACATGATAAATTAATATATCCTCTGCATAAAATCATTCACCCTCTCTCTAAATTTCTTAACACTTAGGCAAAAAAGGCAATGATTTTCCTAATCCTTAGAAAACTGTTGCTATCCAAAATTAATATGCCCTTTCAAGATGGCTATTTGATAATTAGCTAAAACAATATGAAATTTCACTTGGCAGCTGTAGTTAAGATCGATAACATCACATATACATACATATATTTTTACTTTTCAATAATTGTGGCCAGCATTCAGGCCAGGGAGTATGAGTGATATTAAATAGATCTATATCTAGTGAAAGCTTTTAAAATATGTTGAAACTTTGAAATAGGTACTTTCTGTCAGAAAATATTACTTCAATCGAACTTCTAAGAAATCACCTTTCTGGGAAACAGCATGTTTGTTATCTTCAGCTGTTCTGTTAACTCCCCCCAACAAAATCAACTGGACTGATGACCACTTTTTTATTGCAAAAAGAAAGTGATTCTCAGTGTTGGTTGCACATTAGAATTTCCTGGGGTAGATGAAAAAAACAAGCTATCTTTGCCTGGACCCCCATGAAAATATTTAGTTCATCAAGGGTATAGTGGACATCTCCTCTACTCCCCACCCAGTGATTTTCATGAGTTGAGAACCACGGCTCATTTCATGGGAAGGTGTCAACGGAATGGAAAAGGCCATTTTCTCCTCAGCAGACTAAGTACCATGGTAATTTGTCCCCTTTCACTTCTTTGTTGTCAGTTGCTAAGTCATTTCTGACTCTTTGTGACCCCGTGAACTGCAGCACGCCAGGTTCCTCTGTCCTTCACTATCTCCTGGAGTTTGCTCAAGCTCATGTCCATTAAGTCAGTGATGCATTCCAACCGTCTCATCCTCTGTCGCCCCCTTCTCCTCTTGCCCTCAATCTTTACCACTACCAGCATCTTTTCCTGTGAGTCAGCTCTTCACATCAGGTGGCCAAAACATTGGAACTTCAGCATCAGTCCTTCCAATGAATATTCAGGACTGATTTCCTTTACGATTGACTGCTTTGGTCTCCTTATTGTCCAAGGGACTCTCAAGAGTCTTCTCCAACACCACAGTTCAAAAGCAGCCATGAAATTAAAAGGTGATTGCTCCTTGGAAGGAAAGCTATGAAAGACCAAGAGAGTGTATTAAACAGCAAAGAAATCTCTTTGCTATACGGACAAAGGTCCATATAGTCAAAGCTATGGTTTTTCCAGTAGTCATGTATGAATGTGATAGTTGGACTGTAAAGAAGGCTGAGTGCCAAAGAAATGATACTTTTGAATTGATGCTTTTTATATCCTAAAGCTACTTTAATAATTATCTGCCATGGAATGTCCAGTTTTAATCATTATAGAAATTTGTATTTTATCTGAGGTTCCCAATAGATTCTCTTTTCCTTAATCATTTTCATTTCCTTGAAACTTAATGGCCTTTCCTCTGGGTCACCATTTTCCATGCCTCTGGAAAAGCGAATCTCTACTCTTACTTTCATACAAATTCTCCCCAAACATTTTCAGGGATATTGTTCACATGAAAGCCCCTACAAACATCTGTTCCTCCTGCTCTCTTTGTAGCAGTCAGGCTCAGGAGCTATCTGGTCTGACCCTCACAGACAGAAACCTCAAATCTGTGCTCTATGCTTTCAGGACAAAATTCAACTTTTCTATCACTCTTGGCCTCTGTGAATTTGCTTCTACCTCAGCTAACTCTAGCACAGAGCATTCAAGTTATATTTTTTTCACCTAAGACTGTCAACACTTTGAATTCTCTTCTCAAAACATGAGCTCAAGATTTTCTAACATGTACAGTCATCACCAAATGCTTAAGAAGTCATAAGTCAAAAGGGCAAGTAGTTTATAGTCAATTTTTTTTCCATAGATGACATACTATATATAAAAATAGCAGTAAGTAATTCTTTATTACTTATACTTCATAAATTTGTTTACTAAAGAAAAATAGGAACAGACATTTCTCACGAGGGGTACACACTTGAAGTGCACTTGACAATAAGCACCTGAGAAACAGTAGATGTCATATTTGCATTGCATCCAATCACAAACACTAGTGACACAATTTAGATTAACACTTTATATATTGAAAATTGCCAAAACTCTTGCTCTGCTATTTATTTTGGAAAGCCGGCTGGTATGTAGTGTTTAATTATTTTAACTCCATCCTTTTGAAGGCCTGTTCCACTTTAGCTGAAGTTATGACAGTTTAGTTAGCTCTGTTAGTTTAAAAAGAGAAGGCATAGTTTGTTCTCTCTCCTTCTCTCTCTCGCCTGCAGATATAGAAAATTAGTATTTTTAGATAAAGTAAAATAACTTATTTTAGAGATGTAGAAAGGGTTAGTTTGAATGTGTTGTTAATATAACATGCTGTCGATTTAAATAGACCAGACATAAAAAGGAGTAATTTGATGAAAATTTAGAATGATAATTATTTTAGTAATGATAATGTATTCTTATTGAAACAAAACCTTGTTTTTTCTTTCCCTGCCATAGTTTTTGGTCTTAGAGAACATCCACAACTTGAAGAAACCTATCACACAATATAAGTCGCTTTGTCTTTATCCTTTTCCCAGATATGTAATTTATTCAAAGACCATCTCCTTGGTCAGTATTACAGGCTGTTTTTATTATTTTCTTAACATTTGCTTATTAATCATTTTCCATGTCATATATATTATCAGAGAAGGAAAAATCACACTCAATTTTTCTTTCTTTTTCTTTTCCTTTTCATGTTCTATCTCGATTAAAAACATACTTAAATGAAGAGTTGGTTCAAATCTTCCATGAAACATGGACACAAAATTCTCAATGAGGGAAATTTTGAATTTAAATTCCATTATCTTATGTAAAAATGCTTTTAATTCAATCTTGAAAACACACAGACATTTTATAGTTATGAGCTGCAACTCCCCCCACCACTTTTGTGTTTTGCAGAAGTTCATAGATTTTGCTGACAATTTTAAAAGAAATGCTTAATAATCTAATGATTACTCTTTGGTAATTAGCTGGAGTAGCATTTCAACATGTAACCAAGCTTTGGTTTGGTTAACCAGCATCCTGGAAACTAAAGTCATAGTGATTCTGACACTGTCCTTGTCTTCATATTCTTGCTTTTACTTTGGACCCTAAGACATCTAGCTTTTGTGATTCTGCCACAATCTACCATCCCCTGAACATCACTGATGGCAAAATTGTCACCACATAGCTTTCCCCTCAGGCTCCTTAGTTTTCAGTTATTACCACCAAAGAGAGAAACATTGAAGGTACTGAGAAGAGTCTAGTGCTTACAGCTGGTTGCAGCAACTTCAACTTGCGCAAGACCCCGTGTTTGTGAAAACAACCCAAGAATCTCTGAACGGGATGTAATCAACCTCCCATCTACTGAGAAACACTGCAAAAATGACTTTAGCTGCCAAAAATAATAATGTCGTTTACAAGCAGCTCTTCCTAGGTCTAAGGAAGAACTAGCTACACATGTGAGTTTATGCTGGATTCTGACGAGCAAGCAAGGAAGAGGGCAAAGCTTACCTCCCTCCCCTAAAATACACAGTATCAGAACCCACGGGAAGCTGGGGCCCGTTTCCAAGGTGCTGGCAATACTGAGGGAGATTCGTAGCCACAGAAATCCAAACAGTAACTGACCCCAGAGAAAAGAATTCTATTTGGGAGCAGTTCTTTGCTGCCACTTTCCCTCCGTAACCAAGCTGCCCTGTCTTGTGAAGGCAGAACTGTTAAATACCTCTTCGTCACCAGCCCCAACCCAAATCTTTCTTTTTTTCAAAATATTATTTGGCAGCTGCCCTTAAGGGACCTCAAGAGCTTGAGAGGATTATTCGCAAATGACCCTTTAGAAACATTTCATCACAAAAGCCCTGCACCTACCTCTGGTTGAACCTGGCCGATCAGTCCGCATGGGCTGGATGTGAAAAAAGACCCGGGGTGATGGCTTCTCCAAATTTACCAGAAAGAAAGAACCTGGGATGCTTGTCGTTTAAGTGTCTCTAAACATGGTTTGCATAGCTGGATCTCTGCTTATCTGTGCCTTTCGGCTTTCGCTTCCATACATGGATCTGTTCCCAACAGTAACTCCAAGCTGTCGAAAAGAAGCTATCTGGCAGCTCTCCGCTTCATCCAACACATGGATGATAAAAATACACATATAGAGATCCTTCCAGCCAGGCCCATTTCCCACCCTGCCATCCTGTCACTATGCCTTTTCACAAACACACGTTCAGATTGGCATTTTTACTCTCTAGATGGTTGGAGAACAACCAATTTTTTACCTGATTCCTGCATAAAGTTTTCAGGATGTGGGTTTCCTGAGCTTCATGAAAAGAGAGATGTGATTACAGTTCCTTACTAGGGTTTTCATCCTTAAAAATTTCAGTAATAAGATACAGATATGAGACCCGAAAAATGTTAGAAAATGAATGGATGTCTGAACAATGGATAACATTGTTCAGGGATGAATAAATACATAAGGTATTTCTTTAACCAGGAATAGTTTTGAATACTCTGGATAGTTTGTCTTAAAGAAGCAGTCCCTAGCCTTTCTTGCACCAGGGACCAGTTTCATGGAAGACAATTTTTCCACGGACAGGGGTTGGGGGGGTGAGGATTGTGGGGAAGAATGATTTCAGCATGATTCATGTGCATTACATTTATTGTGCATGTTAGTTCTATTATTATTACATCAGCTCCAGCTTAGATTATCAGGCATTAGATCCTAGAGGTTGAGGACCCCTGTCTTTAAGGATAAGGTAGCAGCAGCAGGGCAAAGTAATCAAAATCTCTAATAGGAGGAGGAAAGGCCAGGTTCTTATTGGAATTGCTTCTCACTTAGGATAATTGAGGCAGTTCCAAAGAAGCAACCATCTAGCATACAGTTTGAGATTCAGGAAACATTTTTTTCTTTAATGTTGAAAATTATAAACCTGAATAGAATACTAATTACTACATTCGTTAACTGTCAGTGGTACTTTAAATGATACATAACTGTGACTTACATTTTAAGTGGTGGCAGGGGGTGGCAAAGGGAACAAATCCTGCTCTGTGTGGTAGAGAGGTGATGCATTCTCCCTTAGGATGCCCAATTCTTTTGAAATCTAGCTTTTCAGGTGTTTAAGTTTATCTGCCTCTCTCTTTTCTCAATTTGTTGTTACTTATGTAATAAGAGGTCAAAATATGGAGAGAGAAAGAGACCTCTCAAATAACATTTCCCCATTGGTTAACTTTTTCAAAATCATGTTAAAACTCCTTAGAGTCTCTCATTAGAAAAAAAGAAATTCGAGACACACAGGCATAATTTGTTTAAGTATATTGAAATGAAGCTAGTTTGCTTAAAATATTCCAGAGGAAAAAGGGAGAGGCAGACAAAACATGACCAACAAAATGATCATATTTGCAGATAGCCTATAGGTACACCTATCAACCTGTGACTAGACTTCATTATTACCTTCTCTATCTCATGTAGGTTTTAATATTTCTATAGAAGAAAAAAAAGAGAAGGATACCTAACTGATATATTTATGGCAAGTTAGAGCACTCCTAGGTTTTAGTAATCTCTGTGTAATAACACTAAGGTCAGAATAATAAGAGGCAAAGTTGTTTTTTGTTCAGAATATTCTGAAATTCCAACTTCTCTCTCCCTCTCTACCAGCAATTGCATATACATAAATAAATATATACATATAAATATTACACATATAAATTTCATATATTTATATACAAGTTTTTCTGTATATGTTTATATAATAAATTACATAGATCTGCATGATTATCAATTACCTAGTATCTATATAATAATATATATTCTATATAATAATAACACCTAATGAAAATTAAGACTGATATTTAACAAGCTGACCAATGATGGGTAAAAGATGATCTTTCCCAGGAGTTATTCAGCACCCTCCCTTCCCTTGCCTTTTTCTACTGTAGAAATTCAAAAGCAAAGCTCTTCTTTTCTCATCCATTGCTTCTAGGGATGACCATGTAACACTGTTTTGGCCAAGCAGGAGTAAACAGGAGTCCCTTGGTGAGACTTCAGAAAAGGTTATTTTTTTCTGTTAAAAAGGGACAGGTTCACTATTTGCAGGGCAGAAGTGAGGACACAGACACAGAGAACAGACTTGTGGACACAGCAGGGGAAAGAGAGGGTGGGATGAACTGAGAGTGTAATGTAGAAACATACACATCACCATATGTAAAATAGAGAGCCTGTGGGAATGAGCTGTATGACACAGGAAGCTCAAATGTGTGCTCTGTGACAGTCCAGAGGAGTGGGATTGGGTGGGTGGTGGGATGGAGTTTCAGGAAGGAAGGGGACATATGTATGCCTATGGCTGACTCATGTTGATGTGTGGTAGAAACCAACATTATATTGTACCCTCCAACTGAAAAATAAAAAGGGACAAGTTCAGCTTTTACCCATCTTGTCCTTTTACTACTTCCACCTCGTTCCTTCTGAGAGAGCAAATTCAAGGCCTGAAATTGCAGCTGCCATTTGGTGACCAGGAGGGGACAAGCAGAGGGACAATGGTCTGGAAAGCAAGGAAAGTGAACCAGCCAGACAAAAGCATGTCAGTTCTTACCAGAAATCTTGAGTCGCTGTAGCAATCTCAAGCTGTCCTCCTCTTATCAGTGGAGAAAAATAAAACCATAATGAATACAAGATGGCTTCTAGATGACCAACTCAGGATTCAAATGAAAAGACAATGCTCTGGTCCTGGGTCTGTTACTTACTAGCCATGTGACATTGGTCATATCACAGAGTTCTGATTCTTCCCCTGTTAATTACTCAAGAAAATTCTTGACCTTCTCCCCCTAGAATTATCCTATGAATTAATGTGTTTGGCATTGTTTAGTTAATATGCAGAGCAGTTAATACATTAGGACCCACAATGACTATGTATACCAGGGCCTGGGAGACTGCTCTGATCAAAGAACTCACAGACACTTTGATAGGCTTAACTTAAGACCTCTCAGAATTTTTAGCAACATCCAAGGTATGAGAAACTTGTGTATTCCAAAATGCGTTTGCCCGTTTTGGGTTGGCCAAACTGAGTTGGCATGTTCTTGATGAAGTTTGCTGTGGAAGTGGGCCAGCTTCCTGCTTAGCTTAGGTAATCAGTACTCTTGGCCGGGGAGATTTTCCTCAATTCTGGAAGATGCCTTGGGGTATGTGTATAAGGAAAAATTCTCTTGTTAAGGAGGTTCAAGTCCTATTATACTTTCAAAGAAGTTAAATTGGTCTTCATGACACTTGTAAATGAGGGAGTCAGGATTTAATGTATTGACATAAAAAAATTTGTCTAACTCCAAAGAGAAGTGCATCTGGGCATGCTCTTTCACTATGGGATCTTTGGCACAGGCTGTTCCTTTCAATGGAAAGTTCTGTACCTTCCCGCAAAAGTAGGCACATTCATGCGTATGCTTCACCTTTGTCTGCCTGATGTAGGTATCCTCAGGCTTTTAAGATTCAGCTAGGGGTCTCTTCCTTTCTGAAGTCTTTCCAGACCTCACCACCAGATATTCCAAGGCACATATGGCATACTCTAGTCTCTCCTGACCTTTCCACCCTTGGCCATTAGACTGTAATCTCCTGGAAGACAGGGGCATCATGTTATTTCTTCTTGTATTCCCAACATCCAATGCAGTGTCTCTTCTACAGTAACTTGGCAAGTTTGTTGAATAATTATATGCATTGATACATGAGTGAAAAATGGACAGATGATAATTAACCATTAACTAGTGTTTATTAGCCTGGCAGCCCTCTTTGCTGTTTAAGGTATAAGAATCTCAAAAAGGGACTTCACTGTTAGTCTAGTGGTTAAGACTTCATGCTCCCAATGCAGGGGGCCAGGGTTCAACCCTTGGTCAGGGAACTAGATCCCACATGCCACAGTGAAGACCCTGCAAGGTCAAAAAAAGGAGAATTTCAAATACCCCACTGACCATCTGGATAGTGTCTGCCAACTCAAAAGGAGACAGAAAAACAGAGTGTCAAAAATATAAACATCGTTTTGGTTTATCTGGGCAAATTATCTAATGTTTCCAGTTACCTAAAGCCAGGACATGAAAGCAACCTAGATGTCCATCAGCAGACGAATGGATAAGAAAGCTGTGGTACATATACACAATGGAATATTAGTCAGCCATTACAAAGAATGCATTTAAATCAGTTCTACTGAGGTGGACAAAACTGGAGCCTATTATACAGAGTGAAGTAAGCCAGAAGGAAAAACAACAATACAGTATACTAAGGCCTATATATGGAATTTAGAAAGATGGTAACAATAACCCTGTATACGAGATAGCAAAAGAGACACAGATGTATAGGACAGTCTTTTGGACTCTATGGGAGAGGGCGAGGGTGGGATGATATGGGAGAATGGCATTGAAACATGTAAATTATCATATGTGAAATGAATCGCCAGCCCAGGTTTGATGCATGATACAGGGTGCTCAGGGCTGGTGCACCCGGATGACCCAGAGGGATGGAATTGGGAGGGAGGATAGGAGGGGAGTTCTGGAAGGGGAACACATGTATACCCATGGCAGATTCATGTCAATGTATGGCAAAACCAACACAATAATGTAAAGAAAATAAATAAATAAATAAAGCACTGGGCCACAATGTTAACACAGATCATTTAGAATGGATGTCTGACACAAATAATAGTATTAAAGAGGGAGATGAGGATTGTAATGTTTAAAAAGAGCAGAGATATTCAATTTTTTGTGATTAAGATATTTTCTTTTGTCTAAGGACATAGAGGAAACCTTTTATGAAAGTCTTGTTAAGGCACATAGCAAGTTTGAAAAAGTTTCAAGACAAATTATTAGCAAACCCAGTATATCTTTCAAGATGAACAATAAGTTAAAGTAATTGAATACAGTTCTTATCCTTGGAGAATCACTTCAAACATTGTTTCTTCTAAACAGATTTTCTTGACTTGTTCCCAGCATCACCACTGACACAGTGATTAATTTTTTTCTCAGCATAATGTCCAAACTTTTTTTATACACACATTTATTGAGATATAATTCACAGGCCAGACTGTTCACTGAGCCAGTGTATAATCCAATGGTTTTTACTATAATATATTTGCAGATATGTGCAACTATCACTGCAGTCAATTTTAAAACATTTTCATCTCATTCCTGTCCTTCCATTCTTCCCAGCTCTAAGGAACCAGTAATCAACTTTCTGTCTCAATGGATCTCTCTATTCAGAACTTTAATGCATTGTTTTTTGTGACTGGCTTCCTTTATTTAGCATGTTTTCAAAGCTACAAACATCCATTTGTAGCATGAATTAGTACTTTGTTTCTCTTTTTGATTAAGTGATATTTCATTGTGTAGATATACCCTATATTGTTTATCCATTCATCTGTTAATGAACATCTCAATGTTTCACACCTATTGCTCATTATGAACGATCCTGCTATAAATATTTGTGTAAAACTTTTTATATCAACATGTTGTAATTTCTCTTGGATGTATACTCAGGAATGGAATTGCTGGGTTATATGGTAATTCTCTTCCAAGGTGGCACTAGTGGTAAAGAACCCACCTGCCAATGCAGGAGATGTAAGAAATGCAGGTTCAGTCACTGGATCAGGAAGATCACCTGGAGGAGGGCATGGCAACCCACCACAGTATTGTTGCCTGGAGAATCCCATGGATAGAGGAGCCTGGCAGGGTATGATTCATAGGGTCCCAAAGAGTTAGATACAACTGAAGCAACTTAGCACACATGCATTGCTGGTAATTCTGTTTCATCATTTGAGGAACTGCCAGATTGTTTTCTAAAGCAGTTGTGGCATTTTATATTCTCACTAGATGAGTATGAGGGTTCAATATCTCCATACAATTGTTATAATTTTTGTTCTCTAACTTTCTTATTCTAACTATGCTAGTGTTTGCAGAATGGTATCTCACTGTGGTTTTGATTTGCATTCACTGATGACTAATGATGTTTAACAGCTTTTCATGTAGTTGCTGGTTATTTGCATATCTTCCTTGATGATATGCCTATTTGGATTTTTTGCCCATTTCTTTATTGAGTGGTCTTCTTATCATTCAGTTGTAAATGTCCATTATATATTCCAGGTACAAATTTATCAGCTACATGATTTGCAAATATTTTCTTGCATTTTGTGGTGTTTTGTTTGTCTGTTTGTTTTACTTTCTTGTAAAAGTAAGTAAAAGGGGCACAAGTTTTAAATACTGATGAAGACCAATTAATTTTTTCTTTTGTTGCTCATACTTTTGTTATCACAGCTAAGAATCTTTTGCCAAATCTGAAGGCATGAAGTTTTCTGCCTATGCTTTCATCTAAGAGTTCTATAGCTTCAGCTCTTATGTTTAGGTATTTAATACATTTGACTTAACTTTTCTGTATGAAATGGACTTCATTCTTTTGTAAATTGATGCCCATTTGTCCCAGCACCATTTGTTGAGCATACTATTTTTTTTTTCTCATTGAATAGTCTTAGAAATCCTGTTGGTTGTCAGTTGACCTTAGATGTATTTATTTAAATTTGCATTTAGATTTATTTCTGGAGTCTCAACTTTTTCCTATTGATCTACATATATGTCTGTCTTTGTTCCAATAAGACACTGTTTTCATTACATTATTTGTAGTAAGTTTTGAAATTAGGAGTGAGTTCTCCTACTTTTTTCTTCTTTTTTTTCATAATTATTTTACTATTATCGGTTTCTTTACCATCTGAGCCACCAGGGAAGCCATATTATGGGTTTCTTTCAATTCAATATGAATTTCAGAATCAGATTGTCAGTTTTTATAGTATAGTCAACTGAATTTCTAATAGGAATTATGTTAAATCTGTAGGTCAGCTTTGAGAGTACTGCCATCTTAACAGTATTCAATCTTCTGATCCATAAACATGGGAGGCTTTCATTTATTTAGATCTTTGTTAATTTTTTAACAATGTTTTTTAGTTTTCAGAGTATGTTTTACACTTTTTGGATAAATTTATTTCTAAATATTTTATTCTTTTGCTGCTATTGTGAAAGGAATTATCTGCTTACTTTCAATTTCAAACTGAAAAATAAGCCACCTGGACATTTGTTTTCTTTACGGGTAGTTTTTTTTTTTTTTAACTAATTTGATCTCTACCTTTGCTATAATTTTACTCAGATTATCTATTTTTAAAATTAGTTTAGTTTCTTAAATTAGTCTCTTTTTTTTCTTTCTTTTTTTTTTATTGTGTTGGTTTTGCCATACAATGACATGAAACCGCCATGGATTTACAATAGTTCCTTAAATTAGTCTTTTGAGAGATTAGTCATTTCTTCTGAGTTATCAATTCATTGGCATGCAATAATTTATAATAGTCCTTTCAATCATTTTTATACCTGTAAGATCAGTAATAATGTCCCCTCTTAATGTCTTAAGTCTCTTTCTTCTTGGTCAAGCTAGCTAAATGTTTGCCAATTTATCCTTATAATTATTATATCTCTCTGATGAATTGGCTCCTTCTCACTATAAATGGAAGTGTTGTAGCATGTTTGCCTCTTAGATTTCTGGCTTAAGTTTTGGGTGGATGACAGCACTATTTAAAGCCAAATTCTTAACTTGCCATTCCCTGTTCAGCATTTTTCAATACTTACCCAAACCTTTCAGTATAAAATATAAATTTCTTAGTTTTTGAAAATGTTCTGAGAGTTACTTGTTCAAATCTTAATTACTTCTCTGGTCACTCACCATCAAAGTTTCTCTCATTTCATTATAAATGACTTGCTGTACATGTGCATCCTGGCCAGTTGCAAAAGCTTGATTTTCCTCACATACTATTTTCCTGCATGTATTTTGCCTAGACTATCATTCATTCTCTTCTTTATTTAGCTAACTCCTTGAATTTCAAAGCTCAGATCAACTGTTCTCTTCTCTGGGGAGAAGATTCTTCCTCCATTGTTTAGGTTTTTGAGGCATATTAGGCATACTTTGTACAACCCTAACACTCCACTCAATAACTGTAGGGTCATTATTATTTTGTTGGTTAGCTTTTCAGTTAGCCTTTAAGGTTCATATAGTCAGACAGTAGATTTCATTTTTACTTGCATCATTAAAACTTATCATACAATAGGTGTTCAATACAATATATAACTGAATAAGGGACTAAATGGGCAGATGAATAAATTATTCTCAATTCAAAGAATAAAGAAATATTTCATGGATTAATTGCCTGGCTTTGAATTATACTCCTCACTCTTTTTAAAAATGTTATTTATTTATTTTTAGCTATGTTGGGTCTTTGTGGCTGTGCTGGGTCTTTTTTTCTGAACGGGCTTTTCTTTAGTGGGGGCTACTCTCTAGTTGTGGTGCAAGGGCTTCTCATTGCAGTGGCTTCTCTTGTTGTGGAACATGGGCTCAAGGGTGTGTGGGCTTCAGTCGTTGTGAAGGATCCCAGGCCCTAGAGAACAGGCTCAATGCATGGGCCTAGTTGCTCCATGGCACGTGGCATTTTCCTGGACCAAGGATCGAACATGGGGATTTTTTTACTACTGAGCCAACAGGAAGCCCTATACTCCTCACTCTGAAGCAGTGATAGGACTGAGACAAGCATAAATCACATACCAAGTACATGTGTCCTGAGACCCTGAGTGAATAACGGTGAGAAGGCAGGGGTATCAGGCAGACAGAAGTGTTGGAATAATAGCTGAGAAGCAACATGGTATAGAATGTGTTTGGCTAGTTGTGAGGGGTCCACTTTGGCTGATTCTTGGGGTGATTGTAGGGAATGGTGGAACCCCAAAATCCTCAAGTGGTAAGCTTATCAGCATTTTGATTTTGAATGTGTTAAATGGAGGAGTTATGGAATTGTTGAAATTGCTGAGATTGGAGCTAACATATATACACTATATTTAAAACAGCCAACAAGGACCCATTGTATAGCACAGGGCACTATATTCAATTGTCTGTGATAAGCAATATGAGAAAAGAATTTGAAAAAGAATGAGTATATGCATATGGATAGGCTTCCCAGGTGGTGCGAGTGGTAAAGAACTCACCTGCCAATTCAGGTAGAGGTAAGAGACATGGGTTCGATCCCTGGGTCAGGAAGATACTCTGGAGGAGGGCAATGCAACCTACTCTGTTATTCTTGCCTGGAGAGTCTTATGGTCAGAGGAGACTAGAGGGCTATAGTTTATGGGGTCACAAAGAGTCGGACATGATTGAAGCAACTTAGAACATGCATAACTGAATCACTTTGCAGTACACCTGAAGTTTACCCAATACTGTAAATCAGAATGAAGTGCTGGGGTTTCAGCTGGTTTGAAAATTGATCTGCTATGCTAATATGATTTCTGGCTTTTTAAATTCTGCCCAGAGCATTGGAAAGCAGAATCATTGTACTTAACATAATAGATTGCATCTAAGAGGTCTCTTAAATAATTCAAATAGCCCTGTACAACAGGCATATTAAATCTAATTGCTGTATTTATTGTTAAATTTGATTATTTATGTTATACATCCTTGTATTTCAGATTACGTGATTTGAAGTTGTTATTGGAAATTTGACTCTAACTGAGCTGGCAGTATCCAAGAAGATGATCTTGGGTAAATCCATTTCATTTTTGCTCTTTTTGCAGAATTTGATTTTCCTGTTCTGTGCCATTTGCAAATGACAGGCCCTCTTGCCTCCACTTCTTTCCAAACTCATGTCCCATGATTTATAAGAAACATTTTGTTATTATCTGCCAGGTTATTGTTCAAGGTTCTACTTGTTGTTGTAGGTCAGTTGCTAAGTCTTGTCCAACTCTTTGTGACCCCATGAAGTGCAGCACGCCAGCCTTCCCTGTCCCTTCACTGTCTTCCAGAGTTTGCTCAAACTCATGCCCATTGAGTTAGTGATGTCATCCAACCATCTCATCCTCTGCCACCTCCTCTTCTTGCCTCAGTCTTTCCCAGCATCAAGGTCTTTTCCAATGAATTGGCACTTCCCAACAGGTAGCCAAAATATTGGAGCTTCAGCAACAGTTTTTCCAACAGATATTCAGAGTTGATTTCCTTTAGGATTGACTAGTTGAATCTCCTTGCTGTCAAGGTCTGTCTAGAGTCTTCTCCAACACCACAGTTCGAAAGCATCAATTCTTCAGCACTCAGCCTTCTTTATGGCCCAACTATCACATCCATTCATGACTACTGGAAAAAGCACAGCTTTGACTATATGGACCTTTGTTGGCAAAGTGATGTCTCTTCTTTATAATACACTGTCTAGGTTTGTTATAGCTATTCTCCCAAGGAGTAAGTGTCTCTTAATTTCGTGGCTGTGCCACTGTCCCCATTGATTTTGGAGCCCAAGAAAATGAAATCTATCAGTTTTCACTTTTCCTCATCTATTTGCCATGAAGTGATAGGATCAGATGCCATGATCTTTGTTTTTTCGAATGTTCAGTTTTAAGCCAGTTTTTTCACTATCCTCTTTCATTTTCATCAAGATGGTTTTTAGTTCCTCTTCACTTTATGCCATTAAAGTGATATCATCTGCATATCTGAGATTGTTGATATTTCTCCCAGAAATCTTGATTCCACCTTGGGAGTCATTCAGCCTATCATTTCATATGATGTACTCTGCACATAAGTTAAATAAACAGGGTGACAATATACAGCCTTGATGTACTCCTTTCCCAATTTTGAACCAGTCTATTGTTCCATGTCCAGTTCTAGTTGTGGCTTTTTGTCCTGCATACAGGTTTATCAGGAGGCTTGTGAGGTGGTCTGGTATTCCCATCTCATTAAGAATATTCCAGTTTGTTGTGATCAGCACAGTCAAAGGCTTTAATATAGTCAATGAAGCAGAAGCAATTTTTTTTTTAATTTCCTTGCTTTTTCTATGATCCAGTGGATGTTGGCAATTTGATCTCTGATTTCCTTTGCCTTTTCTAAGTCCAGCTTGTACATCTGGAAGTTCTCAGTTCACGTACTGCTGAAGCCTAGCTTGAAGGATTTTGAGTATGATTTTACTAGCATGTGAAATGAGTGCAATTGTACTCTAATTTGGACATTCTTTGGCATTGCCTTTCTTAGGGATTGGAATGAAAACTGACCTTTTGCAGTCCTGTGACCACTGCTGTGTTTTCCAAATGTGCTGGCATATTGAATACAGCCCTTTAACAGCATAATCTTTTAGGATTTGAAATAGCTCAGTTGGAATTCCATCACCTCCACTAGCTCTGTTCATAGTAGTGCTTCCCTTGGCTCACTTGACTTCACACTGCAAGATGTCTGGCTCTAGGTGAGTGACCACACCATCGTGGTTATCTGGGTCATTAAGAGATTTTTTTTTTGTACAGTTTTGTGTGTTCTTGCCACCTTTTCTTAATCTCATTTATTTCTGTTAGGTCCTTGCCATTTTTGTTCTTTATTGTTCCTATCTTTGCATGAAACATTCCCTTGGTAACTCCAATTTTCTTAAAGAGATCTCTAGTTTTTATAATTCTATCATTTCCCTCTATTTCTTTGCATATTCACTTTAGTACGAAGTCAAGAAATACCTGGAATAACTGGCAAGTATGACCCTGAAATACAAAATAAAGCAGGGCAAAGGCTAACAGAGTTTACCAAGAGAACACATCAATCATAGCAAATAACACAAGAGACAACTCTACACATTGATATCACCAGATGACCTGATCACCAGGTGGTCAGGACTGTAATCAGGTTGATTATATTTGCAGCCAAAGATGCAGAAGCTCTATACAGTCAGCAAATCAAGACCTAGAGCTGACTGTGGCTCAGATCATCAGCTTCTTATTGCAAAATTCAGGCTAAAGTTGAAGAAAGTAGGGAAAACCATCAGGCCATTCAGTTATGATCTAAATCAAATCCCTTATGAGTACACAGTGGAGATGATGAATAGATTCAAGGGACTAGATCTGGTAGACAGAGTGCCTGAAGAACTATGGACAGAGGTTCATAGCATTGTACAGGAGGTTGTGACCAAAATCATCCTTAAGAAAAAGAAATGCAAGAAGGCTGCCCGTGGAGGGCTTACAGAAGCAAAAGGCAAAGGCGAAAGGGTAAGATATACCCAACTGAATGCAGAACTCCAGAGAATAGCAAGGAGAGATAAGAAAGCCTTCTTGAGTGAACAGTGCAAAGATTCTACTTATGAGCCCCCAAACAAAAGAATAAAATGCCTGAAGTCATCTCAAGTTCCTTCTGGGTGCCAAGGCATCTAGCCCATTATAGGTGCCCAATGATACTCTGCCTGCATGTGACATATGAGGATGTCCCTTCCATGGTGGTAGTGTGTGTGTGTGTTGGTCGCTCAGTTGTGTCTGACTCTTTGCAACCCCATGGATTGTGTAGTCCACCAGGCTCTTCTGTGCATGAGGATTCTCCAGGCAAGAATACTGGAGTGAGTTACTATTTCCTTCTCCAGGGGAATCTTCCTGTCCCAGGGGTTGAACCCAGGTCTCCTGCATTGCAGGCAGATGCTTTACCATCTGAGTTACTAGGAAAACCTGTGGTTGTGGTAGAACATTATAATTATTAGACAATTTAGTTCTGTATTTCCTTTTAGAAATAAGGAAAACAAAGCAGTATTCAATTATTTCTTGCTGTCTATTGGGACTGTAGATTCTCCTTTTCAAAGTGAATTAGAATCTTCCTGACTTCAGAATCTGAGCCCATTATGTACTTTGTAATCTATAATACCTAACATAGTGTTCTGTTCCTAAATAAATGACTTTCTAAAGAAATAAATAATTTTGTAAAGAAATATTAAGCATACTTCTCTTAGTTCACTCAGATTTTGCTATTATTAAGATTATTTTTCAGCAGATACTATTAAAAATCAGTGGTTAAAAAGCTTTACTAATTATAATAGGGTATCATTTAAAGTCTATTCTAAATTCCTATATAGACAGCCTCATTAAGCACAATTATGTCTATGGCTTATCTCTGTGGAACAGGCAGCAATATTAATGCTAAAATAAAGTACAACGAAGATGTGGGTTTTTTGGACATAGGTTTTTTTGAGTTATAGCAAGCAGAGCTTGAAGAGATGAACTAAAATTAGGGTAAGCAATTTCAAAGTATTTTGACTAGAGTTGTTGGACAACTGAGCAGAGAATGCCTTATTGCCATTCTCTCTCAATAGCATAGCTGGGTCCCAGGGAATACACACACACACACACATACACATTCCAAGGTGGCACTTGTTGTACAGAACCCATCTGTCAATGCAGGAGACATGAAACACAGGTTTGATCCCTTGTTCAGGAAGATCCCCTGGAGGAGGGCATGGCAACCCACTCCAGTAGTCTTGTCTGGAGAATCCCATGGACAGAGAGCTATAGTCCATAGCGTCACAGAATTGGACACAACTGAAGTGACTTGTCATGCACACAATATATATATATATATATATATATATATTTTGCAAGGAGGGTGATTTAAAGGCAGTGATGAATGAGAGGGCATTCTCTCAAGCCAGCTGGGATCAGATTAAATCCAGTGAGGCTGATACTAACTTGGGGGAAGTGAGTGGTGATGATGGGGCTGAAAAGGTAGGAAAGCATTTCTTCAAACACACCTGGCCATTGGTCCCAAAGAAAAAGTGAAGAGACTTTGCAAAAATTTCAGTTTATAAAACATTTCTTAGGATCTATCCATGCCCGCAGCCTCATCAGAGCCATCTAAGTCCATCGGTTATTATATGTGTCATCTAAGCTATCTGTTAACTCAGGAAAAAGTCACAGACAAGTGTTTAGAAAAATGCACAGAGGTTACATGCTGTTTAACCAAACCAGCACTTATGTTAACGTATGTAAGAACTATCTACAAGTTACTTAAATGAGACCACTTTCTAAATGAAACAAGTTTAGTAAATCATTCTACTTTTCTTTGTCTTTTCATCCTGCATGCAAAATTTTAACCACAGTGGAGGGAGAAAATCTTTGGCCCTCAAAACAAATGTCTTATCCACAGATACAGGTAAATGGAAACTATTGTTTCCTACTCAGTTGTGTCCTACTCTTTGTGACCCCATGTACTTTAGCTCACCACGCACCTCTGTCCATGGGATTTCCCAGGCAAGAATACTGGAGTGGATTGCCATTTCCTACCCCAGGGGATCTTCATGACCGAGGAATTGAACCCACATCTTCTGCATTGCAGGCAGATTCTTTCTCAATGAGCCACAATAGAAGCTCAAGATGAAAACCACAGCTCTTCAAGTGATGGCACTAGTCAATGTGATTTGTTTTTAATTTGTTACAGGGTCAAATATCTCTGGTAAGTGTCATAAAATGCTTCAAAGTATTCCTGTGCTTCTGCAGTTGTTTTAAGGACCTAAAGAGGCAAACCTTAAAGCAATGTGCTCTGATCAAGAAACAGCTGGCAATGGCAGCAACCTGATATGGAGCCATCAAGAACTGAAGGTTTATTTTGAATGAAAGGTGTTGTCCAGCTGTGAGACTGAGTGATGGTAGCTGAGAATAAGTACACAATCAATCATGACTCCAGGTACGAAGTTATTGAGACTGTATCTTGTTTTCCTTCTTTTTCTGCTACTGCATTCATACTGCTTCATTCAATCCTGTCTGTGGAGGAGGAATAAAGTTCTTCAGTTTATTCTTCTTATGAATGATAATTTCTGAGCTGTCATGATTGGAATTATAATGATAAAAATGGCTCTTTCAGATAAAAGAAGCAATATATTCCAAAGTCAAATTATGTATTGGACAAGTAAGAATGCTTCATCATTAAATGGTCTTTAACAGGCTTTGCCATTAATTTTTTATATTAGTTGTTCTCCCTTTTCTGTAGTTACATAGCTTTGAGCCAAGTCATTTCATTCTTCCTGCTTTGTACCAAGGTTACAATCTTATTGCAATAGACCATATGAACTGCTCAATTAATTATTTGTTTTTGAACAATCTAAAATTGCAACATTTCCTACTTGAATACCACTTTAGGAGTTTGCAAAGCACTTTAGCATACCTTATTTAAATTAAAGTTGACTGCAACATAGAGATATTGTCCAAAATGTGTGTTTTTAAGTCTCATTATTTTATAGTCATACTCTATGTATCATATCCACATATCATAAACACAGAGATAGAAAAATACAAATATATACCTATGAAGGCCATATTCCCCAAATTTATGCTTTGTGCTTTCTTTTAGGGTTTTCTTATCAATATAATTAAAAAAAAAACCCTCCTCCTGTTTATAGTACAGAAAAAATCTATTTGATGATTCAGAAATTTTACCCTGTTCCTTTTTTGGTTCTTATAATTACGTAAGGCACTGATTGGGCCAGTTACCACATAGACTATGAATATGGATAAGATGAAATTCTTTACTTCAGTGAGATTAAAAGTCATTTACTTTCTTCACCCAATCCTTCCCAACCAGCACTTTCACTAGACAGTTTCAGTAGGAAAAAAAAAAGGTGCTTATTTTAGAAACTGGGGAGGCAGGCTGAGTCCTGGACAGACTTTCCACTTGTTGGAACTGTTCTGACCTTGCCTAGATGTACAACACTCTTTTTCATCTGGTTGCCTTTATAATGCAACGGGCAGAGCCAAATGACTCAGAGCACAATCAGTGGGTCCAGAGTATTGAAACACTCCTCTCAATGACAATGCCAAGTTACTTTTTTTGTTCATGAAACACTTGAAAAATGAGAAAGAACAGCAGGCTTTCAAGAGAGAACTGAGAGAGTTGGTTCCCAATGCTTTCGTAACCAAAAGAGGGTGTTAAAAAGCACAGAAATGTTAAATCTCTACTAAAAAATATCAATGAATGACACATCTAGTTGCAGCTCATTCGACCTTGATTTAAAAATCATTTGCAATCTTAAAAAAGAATGGTTCTGAAATATAAAAAGTCTTTCAGTTTTACCTCCTGAGTGTTAATGCATTTGAAAAATCAGAGGGGAAGCTGTCAAAGGGAAGTAGAATATCTGTACCACCACCTACATTCTCTCAAACAAAAATTATAATGTAGTTGTATGGAAGTACGTTCTAATGGAACACTCATTGTGTTAAAATGCATATGTGACCTTGTAGGTTTAAAAAGTGCCAGGTCTGACCATAAGATAAAATAATAATCCCATTAATTGAAATTCATATAGCATTTTTCTACTGAAGACCCTAAAGTGATTTACATGTATAATTCAATCTTCTGGTGGTGTTATTTGGAATCTTAGCCAGTATGCTTTAATATATCTAGCAACCTGGAAAATGATCAAGCCTCACTGTAGATGAAGGTTTTAGGGATTTAATTTCTTGTTGCAAACCTGGGAAATAAGAGAGTAATGATCCCTAAACCAAGGCAACTCATGCATCTAGGCAACATTGAGTGTAGCTACATGTGGCATGAAGGACACCATTCAAAACCCCCACAATGTTACACTCCATTTAATATGCTGCCAAGTAACAACTTTCAAGGCATAATTTTAACTCAATCATTTCTTTGAAAGGTTCACTGTCTCTACTCAGAAATGATAGAGGATTTATTTGAAAAATGAAAATCAGATGAAGAGGCTACTTAAGAATTTCTAGTATCGCAGCAACATTTTATACAATTTTTTTTCTATTTAAAGCACTTCTATTTCACATCAAGATTGCTATTTTAAGATTAAGATACAATGTTAAAGAACTGTGTATACTTATGATATGAGGATTGATGCAAGATAAAGCACATCGTTGCCATGGGGATCAGTAAATAGTCTTGATCTGGGATACTAGTTCCCATTGCCAAGACATGGGTGGAAGAAGGTGGTTCCCACAGACTCTGTTTTCTCTAGACTAAAAATACTGTATGATTTCTATTAAAGGGCAATTAAAAAATTTCCTGATGGTTTTGACTAAAGGAAACATACCCTATCATTTTCAGAACAATTAATCAGTGAGCTCATGAGCCAATATTTTGAGATTATATTTGGGCAATATTAATTATGCCCACACTAGGTTGTATCACAGGTGGTGTTGCAACTGCAGCTTTTTTAGTGTTGTTTCATGTGCTCTTAGAGAAGAAATAGTTTATGGAAATATATACTTAAAAGAAAATTATTCCTTTTAGTTTGACAATATAAAGCTTAGCACATTGAAGTGAACCCTTTAAAAAAGTTGTGTTGGTTTGCAAAATACTCTTCCAAATTGTTGTGACGAACATGAATTCTATTAATATTGCTTTTATGGACTCTAGTCAAAAAAGCCAAAGCCTTACATTTTTTCCACTTAAGCTTATTATTAAATAATATGTCAACATAAATTTAATTAACCTGTGTATGTATATATAGGAGGTTATAGAATTTGCAATATGATTTTACCACCAATTATTTTGCCTGATGTACCACCTGATTTTGCCAGATTTAACCACCAATCATTTTGTTACCATCTTCTTAGATAGGCAGAAGTAATTAGTTACTAATCTCTTTTTGTATGGTGAAATTCAGGATTAAAAAGATAAAAATGCTTGCCTAAAGCTACATGGAAAATAAGAGTAAGTTTGAGCACAAGATCCCAAAATGAAAACTACTCTCCCTATTCTACTGTAGTATTATGAAAGCGACATACATCATTCAGTCATTTCCTATGAGCTCTATCATTACATCATCAAGACATGAATTTGATTCTGTGACAATAACACTAAAGTATCATCTGAATACTGAAAATTTGGTTGAACTAAATAGCAGTGAATTATAATTACCCATTGGCTGAGGATAGGAATACTACACATCATCCTATAAATTAGGGTATTTATTTTAAGGAAATTTGACACACATTGAAATAACAGTATGAAAAGGAAAAAAAAAGATAGGACACTGAAAGATGAATTCCCCAGGTCAGTAGGTGCCCAATATGCTACTGGAGATCAGTGGAGAAATAACTCCAGGAAGAATGAAGAGATGGAGCCAAAGCAAAAACAACACCCAGTTGTGGATGTGCTGGTGATAGAAGCAAGGTCTGATGCTATAAAGAGCAATATTGCATAGGAACCTGGAATGTTAAGTCCATGAATCAAGGCAAATTGGAAATGGTCAAGCAGATGATTGTAAGAGTGAACATCAACATTATAGGAATCAGAGAACTGAGATGGACTGGAATGGGTGAATTTAACTCAGATGACCATTATATCTACTACTGTGGGCAGGAATCCCTTAGAAGAAATGGAGTAGCCATCATGGTCAACAAAAGAGTCCAAAATGCAGTACTCGGATGCAATCTCAAAAATGACAGGATGATCTCTGTTCGTTTCCAAGGCAAACCATTCCATATCACAGTAAGCCAAGCCTATGCCCCAACCAGTAACGCTGAAGAAACTGAAGTTAAATGGTTCTATGAAGACCTACAAGACCTTTTAGAACTAACACCCCAAAATGATGTCCTTTTAATTACAGGGGATTGGAATGCAAAAGTAGGAAGTCAGGGAACACCTTGAGTAACAGGCAAATTTGACCTTGTAGTACAGAATGAAGCAGGGCAAAGGCTACTAGAATTTTGCCAAGAGAACCACTGGTGATAGCAAACACCCTCTTCCAACAACACAAGAGAAGACTCTACACATGGACATCACCAGATGATTAACACTGAAATCAGATTGATTGTATTCTTTGCAGCCAAAGATGGAGAAGCTCTATACAGTCAGGAAAAACAAGACCAGGAGCTGACTGTGGCTTGGATCATGAACTCCTTATTGCCAAATTCAGACTGAAATTGAAGAAAGTAGGGAAAACCACTAGACCATTCAGGTATGACCTACATCAGAACCCTTATGATTATACAGTGGAAGTGAGAAATAGATTTAAGGGACTAGATCTGACAGACAGAGTGCCTGAGGAACTATGGACGGAGGTTTGTGACATTGTTCGGGAGACAGGGATTAAGACCATCCCCATGGAAAAGAAATGCAAAAAAGCAAAATGGCTGTCTGAGGAGGCCTTACAAATAGCTGTGAAAATAAGATAAGTGAAAAGCAAAGGAGAAAAGGAAAGATATTCCCATCTGAATGTAGAATTCCAAAGATTAGCAAGGAGAGATAAGAAAGCCTTCCTCAGTGATCAATGCAAAGAAATAGAGGAAAACAACAGAATGGGAAAGATTAGGGATCTCTTCAAGAAAATTAGAGATACCAAGGGAACATTTCATGCAAAGATGGGCTCAATGAAGGACAGAAATGGTATGGACCTAATAGAAGCAGAATATATTAAGAAGAGGTGGCAAGAATACACAGAAGAACTGTACAAAAAGATCTTCATGACTCAGATAATCACGATGGTATGATCACTCACCTATAGCCAGACATCCTGGAATATGAAGTCAAGTGGGCCTTAGAAAGCATCACTATGAACAAAGCTAGTGGAGGTGATGGAATTCCAGTTGAGCTATTTCAAATTCTGAAAGATGATGCTGTGAAAGTGCTGCACACAATATGCCAGAAAATTTGGAAAACTCAGCAGTGGTCACAGGACTGGAAACAGTCAGTTTTCATTCCTATCCCAAAGAAAGGCAATGCCAAAGAATGCTCAAACTACTGCACAATTGCACTCATCTCACACGCTAGTAAAGTAATGCTTAAAATTCTCCCAGCCAGGCTTTAGCAAGATGTGAACCATGAACTTCCACATGTTCTAGCTGGTTTTAGAAAAGGCAGAGGAACCAGAGATCAAATCACCAACATCTGCTTGATGATCGAAAAAGCTGAGAGTTCCAGAAAAACATCTATTTCTGCTATATTGACTATGCCAAAGCCTTTGACTGTGTCACTCACAATAAACTGTGGGAAATTCTTCAAGAGATTGGAATACCAGACCACCTGACCTGTCTCTTGAGAAACCTGTATGCAGGTCAGGAAGCAACAGTTAGAACTGGACATGGAACAACAGACTGGTTCCAAATAGGAAAAGGAGTATGTCAAGGCCATATATTGTCACCCTGCTTATTTAACTTCTATGCAGAGCACATCATGAGAAACTCTGTGCAGGTAGAAGTACAAGCTGGAATCAAGATGGCCGGGAGAAATATCAATAACCTCAGATATGAAGATGACACCACCCTGATGGCAGAAAATGAAGAGGAACTAAAAAGCCTCTTGATTGAAAGTGAAAGAGGAGAGTGATAAAATTGGCTTAGAGCTCAACGTTCAGAAAACTATGATCATGGCATCTGGTCCCATCACTTCATGGGAAATAGTTGGGGAACAGTGGAAACGGTGTCAGATTTTATTTTTTGGGGCTCCAAAATCACTGCAGATGGTGACTGCAGCCATGAAATTAAAAGACACTTGATCCTTGGAAGAAAGGTTATGACCAACCTAGACAGCATGTTAAAAAACAGAGACAATACTTTGGCAACAAAGATCCGTCTAGTCAAAGCTAGGGTTTTTCCAGTACTCATGTATGGATGTGACAGTTGGAGTATAAAGAAAGATGAGCATCAAAGCATTGATGCTTTTGAACTATGGTGTTGGAGAAGACTCTTGTGAGTCCCTTGCACTGCAAGGAGATCCAACCAGTCCATCCTAAAGGAAATCAGTCCTGAATATTCATTGGAAGGGTGAAGCTGAAACTCTAATACTTTGGCCATCTGATGCGAAGAACTGACTCATTTGAAAAGACCCTCTAGGTGGGAAAGATTGAAGGTGGGAGGAGAAGGGAACAACAGAGGATAAGGTGGTTGCATGGCATCACCAACTCAATGGACATGAGTTTGAATAAACTCTGGGAGTTGGTGATGGATAGGAAGGCCTGGAGTGCTATAGTCCATGGGGTTGCAAAGAGTCAGACACAACTGAGCGACTGAACTGAACTGAAAGTTACTAATATTTAGTTTTGTTATAAACTCTGCCCAAATCAAATTTTATTTTCCTACTCAGAAGGTGAATTTTATTTCCCTTCTTTTATTTTTATCCCAATGACTTCTGTGGCTTGTCAGCCTTAGTAGGTTTATCATTGTACAACTTAACCTATTTTGGGGTAATACTTTGATGGAAGTCAAGCTAGCACAGCCAGGTTTAAAATATTACTGTTATTATTCCTCATACTGTCTTCCTTTAAGGTATGTGCTTTATATAGAGTATTTATTGGGCTATTTCCAGGTTTAAATGAGTGTAATTCATTGAGGGATCAACACAAGCTAAAGAGCTAAAGTGTATGGATATTGATGAACTCTGCTCCAGGAGTTTTTAAGTACGTGCTTTCCTCTACTCAAACAGCACTCTCTTTCATGCAGGCTTATCCCTCTCTGAATATCATTTATAAAAGCTGTCACTCGACTTGATAAGGGACTCATTTTTCTCACCTGCTCCACAGGAGAGGCATCTACTGGTTCCTGCTATCCAGGTCGCTGGAGTTAAATGCTTCATGTCTCTACTGTCTTCCTTATTATCTTACCCTTTACTTCTATGAGCCACCCCATAACTTTCAACAATCTTAATTCTCTCCTTAAATAATAGAGTTAGTTTCTTATGTTTGCAACCAGAGAATCTTGCTTGCTGTAGAAGAGTGAAAAGTAAGTATTTTAATTAGTGCTTTCTCTCTATTTAAGCAATATTGTAAAATAACCCACTTTTTTGTCATTGAGCAATATTTATTACAGCAATATTATAGTTTTCTTAAATTACCAACAATCATTTACTGAGATGCTGTGCCTTTTGCTTGTATCTCACAATGTTTTTCATAACCCATTTTAGGGGGAGGGAGCCCCAGTGAAATGTACCTTTTTATCAAAGCTCCCTATAATCTTTATTATTTGGAGCTATGGGTCCCAAACTGTATCATCTGGATTTGAGATTCACTCATTTGGGTAGCACACCACTTAACCTGGCTCATATAGAAGACAGAGAATACTGAAGTTCTGGTTGCCTAGGTAAATCTCTAGGTCAAGGACAAAAGTTGTTTTTTTCCTCCAGCCTAGGAATCTGTTTGCTCTGCTAATTGAGCTATTCCAATCAGATCAATACCATCCCTTATCTGCAGTGAGGCAGGTAAGAAATCCATTCCCATGTGGTAGATGAGCTGCTTTTCCCTCCTGCATGATAGCCTACTGATCTAAGTCTTAGCATAACAGATGCTACTGGCAAAAGGTAAGTGTACTAAAGTGAGAGCCATGTCCTTGGTGAGTTCATTTACTCCTGATAGAGTATTAGTATTTTCCCTCAAAGATCATCATTAGGTGACTGTGAAGAGATGCCTTCCAAAATTTTGAAATCACGAGGAATGAAGACTAGTGGGAAAAGGGTGACAATGGGTGGTTCTCACCCCCAGTGTCCCTAGAAGTTAAAGCTCAGTTGATCTTATCTTTCCCAGTTCTGCATATTTCCAGAAAACTCAGTTTCTAGGAAGCCTATATTTAGTTCAGGGCTAGAAATAAACACAAGCATCATCATATCCACTCTTTACCCCTTCTCCTTCTTAACATCTTTAAAGGAGAAATGATGAGAACTTATGAGAAAACAAATTGAGAACTTACTATTTTTCCATTAAATCCAGTCCTCCTGTGTCCCTATGTCAGTCATGATCACAATCATTTGTACAGTGACCCAGGTTGGGAACCAAGCTTTCCAACTGGTTACTGGGCCTCCCATCTGGAGTTCTGACTCTTCCACATTGAATCTGGTATGATCTTCGCTTGTTTGCAATGGACAGTTAGGTTGCTTCCATGTCTTGGCTATTGTAAATTGCATTGCAATGAACATTGGGGTGCATGTATCTTTTCTATTTGGAGTGTTCATATTTTCCAGATATATGCTCAGGAGTAGAATTGCTGAATCATATAACAACTCTATATTTAGTTTTTTAAGGGACTTCCATATGGTTCTGTTACAGTGGTTATACCAATTTACATTCCCACAAACAGCATAGGAAGGTTCCCTTTTCTCCACACATTATCCAGCATTTGTTATTTGTAGACTTTTTAATGATGGCCATTTTGACTGGTGTGAGGTGGTATATCATTGTAGTTTTGAGTTGTGTTTCTCTAACAATTAGTGATACTGAGCATTTTTTCATGTGCCTGTTGGCCATCTGTCTGTCTTTTTTGGAGAAATGTCTGTTTAGTTCTTCTGGTCATTTTTTTGTATTTTTTGATTTCGAGCTATTTAAGTTGATTGTATATTTTGGAAGTTAAGCCCTTGTTGGTCACATTATTTGCAAATATTTTCTCTAGTCCATAGGCTATTTTTTAATTTTGTTTGTGGTTTCCTTTGCTGTGCAAAAGCTTTTAAGTTTAGGTCCCATTTGTTTATTTTTGTTTTTGTTTCCATTACTCTAGGAGACTGATCCAAAAAGATATTGCTATGATATATGTCAAAAAGTGTCCTGCCCATGTTTTCCCCTGGGAGTTGTTTAGTATCTGGTCTTACATTTAGGCCTTTAATTCATTTTGAGTTTATTTTTGTGTTTGGTATTTGAGAATGTTCTAACTTCATTCTTTTACATGTGGCTGCCCAGTTTTCCCAGCACCACTTACTGAGGAGACTGTTTTTTCTCCTTTGTACAATGTGATCTTTACTAAGCCTGGATCTGATCTTATCAATCTTCTGATTTAAGTCTTACTGTGGCTTCCAAGAGCTTTGTGGTTACTGTCAACTTCCCCAGCTTGCTATACAAGTTCCTTCCTGATTTGGCATTTGCTTGCTTCTTTCAGCTTATCTTCCAGCACTGTCTCATAAGCACCTTTCGCTCTGGTCGTGTTAAACTATTTGGCTCTGTCCTCAAGGATTTCATAGATGTCATTCTCTCTACTTCAAAACATTCTTACTATTTTTTATCTATCCACTACATTTTTGTTCTTCAAAACGAACTGTTGAAAAGGAACCCTTCTGATCTCTTAACAATAAAGATGTGTTTTCCTCTGTGTCTTCAAATCATCCTCAGCAAATATTTTAGCACCTATGACATAAGATTACATTGTTGGGGACTTTCATGGTGGTCCAGTGGTTAAGACTCTGCAGTTCCAATGTAGGGGTCATGGGTTCAATCCCTGGTCAGGGAACTAAGATTCTTCATGCAGCATGGCATGGCCAAAATAAATAAGTAAATAAAGATTACATTGCTGATTTACAGCTCTGGGTCTTCCAATGGATGTGAAACTCTAGGAGGGGAAAAGAATGTGTTACTTTGTCTTTATAGGCCCCAGTACCTAGTTGTGTGCACAGAATATAGAAAGCAATCAAATTTGGTTTGGGAATTAAAGGAGAAATTTGAAAGAGTTAATAAAACAAGTAGATAGATGATGTAGAAAAACTTAGGTCAGCCAGGAAGGCAGACTTGCAAAGTACATTTTACCACAAACAATTCCTCCTGGCTAATTATCTCCTTTTGCAATCTCTAATCTTTCCATCTTGCTGAAACCACATTTTTTCAAGCCCAGCCTGCTCACTCTCCTTAAGACTCTAGGCGAAGCTCATTTCCCTCTTGTAATAAGCATCTAGTATTGGGTATCACGTACTCTTGCTTAACCAAGCTATTTCACTTCCCTGAATCAATTAGCTCCACATTTTTTTTTTTAATGTGTGTGCGTGCGTGCGCGCGCGCGCGTGCGTGTGTGTGTGTGTGTGTGTGTGTGTGTGCGCGCATGCGCGTGCTGAGGGGGTGGTAGGGGGTAGTGGGAAGGAAGGAATGGAGAGAATGTGGGCAGCGACTCCAGGACAAACGCTGTCAGGCCTACAGGATGTTGGAGGTTGGGGCCTGTTGTGTTTGATCTTGTACTGAGGGTATGGACCTTGGCCTACATCATGCAGGGCCTTAGAGGTAGAACTGGTGTTCAGTTTCTTTTCTTTTCTTTTCTTTGGTGTTTGGTTTCTGAATTGATAACATCCTTCTGCTGTTTCACCTCAACGGTTAATATTTAAAAAAAATTTTTTAGCTTTTTGTTTTGGTATAACTGTAGATGTGCAGATGAGCAGCAGAATAGTGCAGAGACTGCCCGTCTCCGGATTGCCTTGACATGTTACGTAACCATGGTTCAGTGCTCAACCCCAGGAAATGACCATTGCCACGACACTATTAAGTAAACTGCAGACTTGGTTCAGACTTCACCTGTTTCTCATTCATGCCCTTTTTCTGTACCAGGATAAAATCCAGGACCCCACATTGCAGTTAATTCTACCATCTCTTTACTCTTCTCTGCCTGCGACAGCTCCAGTGGCTCCTGTCTCTCATGAGCTTGAGGCTTTCAGCTATTTGTAGAATGTCCCTCAATTTGGGTTCCTCTGGCGTTTTCTTATAATTAGACTGATGCTGTGGATTTGGACAAGCAGACCACAGGAGTGACATCTTGTAACACGTCAAGGATATGTGATGTTTTTTTTTTTTTTTTTCCAAATTTTTTTTTTTTTAATTTGGGAATCGTATCACAATACTTTTTTTTTTTTATTATTGTTTTTGCCATACATTGTCATGATATCACCATGGGTTTACATATGCTTCCCCTCCGGAACCCCCCTCCCTCTTCCCTCCCCCCACCCCGGGAAATCTCGCTGCACCAGCCCCGAGCATCAATCCTGGGCTGGCGATTGATTAGACACATGACAATTAACATGCTTCAATGCCCTTCTCCCATCTCATCCAACCCTTACCCTCATCCACAAAGTCCACGAGTCTGTTCTATACATCTGCGTTCCTTTTGTTGTCTCCCATGTTGGGTTCTCATTACTGTCTTTCTAAATTCCATATATATATGTGTTAATATACTGTATTGTTGTTTTTGCTTCTGGCTTACTTCCACATTTTTATCTCTTCTAATATGTTTATTTTTCTATTAAATAGAAACAGAAGTAAATTCCCATTAGCATTTCTGGACCTAAACATGCAACTTATCAATCACTTTTACCTGACCTCTGGGTAGCTGCATTGTTTTCTTAGGCTACAGCATATGGACGACAGAATGATAGCTATAGATCCAGAGGCTAAAGTGTGAACTTCAATATTCTCACTTTCTATCTATGTCATGCAGGTAGGGTATTGTTACCTTTCTTTTTAAGCCTCAGGCTCTCTTCAACAAAGTTGGGAATTACAATATCTTCCATAAGCAGTTCTGAAGGATGAGATCTGAAGCATGAGATCCCCACCTAACACATAGTAGTTTCTCTGTAGATTGATAGTAATTATGTATGTTAATACAAAGAGTCTTTCCACTGATATCAGATATACTGAATTTCACTTGGTTTCACACTTCTAGGTCATTCAATGTTTTAACTCAAATTAAAAAGAGCATTAGAATGTACATGGAACAACAGACTGGCTCCAAATTGGGAAAGGAGTATGTCAAGGCTATATATTGTCATCCTGCTTATTTAACTTATGTGCAGAGTACATCATGTGAAATGCCAGGCTGGATGAAGCACAAGATGAAATCAAGGTTGCTGGGAGAAATATCAATAACCTCAGATATGCAGATGACATCACGCTTATGGCAGAAAGCAAAGAAGAACTAAAGAGCCTCTTGATGAAAGTGAAAGAGGAGAGTGAAAAAGTTGGCTTAAAACTCAATGTTCAGAAAACTAAGATCATGTCGTCTGGTCCCATCATTTCATGGCAAGTAGATGGGGAAATAATGGAAACAGTGGCAGACATTATTTTCTTGGGGTCCTAAATCACTGCAGATGGTGACTGCAGCCATGAAATTAAAAGATGCTTACTTCTTGGAAGAAAAGTTATGACCTAGACAGCATATTAAAAAGCAGAGATGTTACTTTGCCAACAAAGGTCCATCTAGTCAAAGCTAGGGTTTTTCCAGTAGTCATGTATGGATGTGAGAGTTGGGCTATCAAGAAAGCTGAGTGCTAAAGAATTGATGCTTTTCAACTGTAGTGTTAGAGAAGACACTTAAGAGTCCCTTGGACTGCAAGGAGATCCAACCAGTCCTTCCTAAAGGAAATCAGTCCTGAATGTTCATTGGAAGGACTGATGTTGAAGCTGAAACTCCAATACTTTGGCCAACTGATGCGAAGAACCGACTCATTTGAAAAGACCCTGATGCTGAGAAAGATTGAAAGTGGGAGGAGAAGGGGACAACAGAGGATGAGTTAATTGGATGGCATCATCAACTCGAAGGACATGAGTTTGAGTAAGCTCCGGGAGTTGGTGATGGACAGGGAAGCCTGGCATCCTGCAGTCCATGGGGTCGCAAATTGTCAGACACGATCAAGTGACTGAACTAAACTGAACTGAACTGAAAAGAGCATGTGAGACAGAAGGTTCTGAGTTTTAAACAAGAGAAAAGATTTTATGTCAGTTAGAGTGACATTACGTACATTGATGTGTGAATGTTGAGGTCACTTGCTTTCTTGATTGGAAAGGTTTTTATTATGACCCTTCAAATATATAGATGTAGATGTAAATATGAAAGATAGCAAAAAAATCCAGATCTGTTTTCCTATATTGTCCTTCCCATTGCCCATTTACTCATCTCTTCTTGCCATTATTTCCATGATTCTTGCCATCATTTCTCCTGCTTGAGTACTCAGTCTTCTTATTTTTGCTCATATCTAGCCCACTTCATTATTTAGAGGGCTTTATTGAATTCACATCTCTGGCTTAATATATTCAATCTCCCGTGGTTTTCTTAAAGGCTTCTAGTGCAAACCTTTTCCTCTTGGGATCATGATTTTCCATTTGCCTCTTTAGATACATTCTGTCCCTTTCTGTATCCTAGTCAGTAGCCTGGGAGATCAATCTTAAGAATAGAATCACCTGGATTTTCTTGCCCTCTAGCTTTCAGATGGGCTTAGTCAATGAGAGGCATTGGAAACTTGTTGAAGACCGGCGGAGGAGGTAGACTGATGTACCACTGCCATACCAGCTCACTCATACCATCACTCATACCATCCTTCTGCCATACCAGCTCACTCTCTGACTGGCGAGTCCTGGCAGGGGTTGTTTTTCTTCTGGCCACACCTCCTGTTGGGCAGACACACATATACAGCTCCTTTTCTATGAGGTTCCATTAACATTTAACTCTTCTCCTTATTATTTTATGTGTAGGCATCAAAAAACCTTCTTGATATTAGAGTTCCTGGGTACCTCATATATTCTTTTTGGTCCCTGAAGCCTGTCCCAACATCTATAAAAAGTCCCTTCATGAAATCCTTTTCAGTTACATCCTTCCTGCTGGGATCTGCCTGATTCAGTTTCAGCATATCCTCCGTGCCAGGAAAAAGGTATTTGCTTGCCAGATTTTGGCTCTGAAGGCTCACAATGGGTGAGAAGATGAGATTATTTGTTAAGTGATGAGACTGAGGTCTATAGGAATTAAATTATTGAGCAATACTTGCCCAAGATCACTTGGCTGGTCAATGCATAGTCAGTTCTTTCAAATATTTATCAAAACCTAGAATTTGGCAGTGGTGATAAAGGTAAAACATAGCCCCTACCCTTAATGACTTGCATTTTAGTATAGGAGAGAGATGGATAACCCAATATTTAAAATATAGCAAAAAAAAATGCCCAGTACTAAGATAATTGGAGTAGGAAAACCCAATTTAATCTAGGTTTTGCAGATGAAATCAAAAGATGAGGTAGGGGGAAAAAAAACATGGTTATTTGAATAGAATGTAAAGCAAGCCATCAGTTTGTCTTTTCTCACCATTTTTCTTGCTGCAGCTCTGGTGATTAGAGGCTATTCAAAGCCTCATTTTCTTCTGGACCATGGTAAGGCCTACTGTAAAGTCGTATATAATCCATACTTTCTGTCCTTTAATCCACTGTCTATATTGTGGTCTGCATAATTTTTCAAAATGCGAATCTGGGTCAATTCTCTGCTTAAAAGTATGAAATAATTCTCAGTTTTCTGAGAGTTAGGATAAAGAAAAGGTAGGATAAATAAATGCTTACATTGACTTGCTTCTGTTTAGTCTGTTGTTTCTCTTCTGTTTAGTGTCTGTTGTTTAGTCACTAAGTCATGTCTGACTCTTTGCAACCCCATGTACTATAGCATGCCAGGCGTCCTTGTCCTTCACTATCTCCTAGAGTTTGCTCAAACTCAAAATCACCCATGAGTCGGTGATGCCATCCAACCAACTCATCCTCTGTTGCTCCCTTCTCCTCCTGCCCTCAATCTTTCCCAGCATCAGCGTCTTTTCTGATGAGTCTTTTCTAATGAATTTCTGTTCTCGTCACCAACTTCATCTCTGGTTACCCTCTTCTCTCTTTTTGTTTTAATATATACAACCTTCTTTTAGTTGCTTGAAAATTTTACTCTTCTCCCATCACAAGACATACACATTCTGTTCCCACGCCCCTCTGAACTTCCTGTTATTTATCTGGGAATTTCTCTTCAAACTTCAAGCATTAGGTAGACAATCATTTCCTTGAGGAAGATACCTCAGGAAATTTCCCAGCCATGTCAGGCCCCCATTTTATGCTTTCCTGACACCCTATAGTTATTCTTGGCATCATTGGTCCCAATTCTAATGAAATTAAAAGTGTTCATTTTATATTTTCACATCTTTCTTGTGAACTGGTATGATTTCCATTTCTTAACTAGCTTATCCCTATTTTTAGATTCAATGCCGTTCTGATGGTAAAAACTCAGTAAGTAATTTTTGAATGACTATGTGAATGATTATGAAGAAAGTGTGAATTCTGAGGAAGTATTGTGCATTAGAGAAATCTGCATGTAATTTGGAGTGATGAAACATGAGGCTGGAGCCTCATTTACAAAAGCCAAATCCCGAAGGGCCTTAAATGCATAATAAATTTGGATTTACTGTTAAGTGTGATAAGTAGCCTTTTTTATTTTTAAGCTTGGACTTTTTCAGGTTTGTTGACTGGCTGAAGAATGATTGTTGTAGAGAGAAGCTGGAGTCAAACAGACTACTTAAGGGGCAAATGCATTTATTTGGCAGAGAAAAATTAAGAGCATATACTGAAGTAGTATTTCTCAAGTTTGCTGCAAATCTTAACTGCCTGGATAGCTAATAAATCCCACAGAGGCCCAGGCTTCTTGAGGTGGGACAGTGCATGGTCCTTTGTATTTTTATCAATACAATTTTCCCCAGGGATTTCTGATACATATACATTTACCCCCCTGCTGATCAGTTTACTATTGCTTTTCCTTGTAAGGATGGGAAAAGAGGCCAAGAATGTGGTTCAGTTTTCTCTTCTTTTGTGTGTCTTCTAAGTCCAAAGTCGGTGTTTCTTCCCTCTTGCTCCTAGTTAGATTCAGACTTCTAAGCTTCATAATCCTTATATGTAAAATGAGGGATCTAGACACATTCTCATCCACTTTTAAGAATCTATAAAATGAAACAGCACATGCGATGGTCTTTTTGATATACTGCCAGCATGCTTATTGAAGAAAGTTGCTAAATTAAATTAGAATATACTAATGATCAAAGTAAACAAACAAAAAAAATCTGCAACTATTTTTTAACTATATAAAAAAGCTATGTAAATCAACTTTATTTCAATTTAAAAAATAAAAGATGCTGTAAAATTGGTTAAAAAAAATAACCATATGTTGTTTGCAAGAAAGAAATAAAAATAGGATCCCCTGGAGGGGGGACATGGCAACTCCCTCCAGTATTCTTGCCTGAAGAATCCCAGAGGAGCTTGGTGGGCTACAATCCATAGGGTCACAAAGAGTCAGACACGACTGAAGAGACTTAGCACGCATTCACGCACACGTGCATGTGCACACACACATGTAGACAGTTAAAAAAAAAAAAACTTTTTGAAGCTTTTTACTGATGTATTCATGGGCTTCCCAGATGGCTCAGTGGTAAAGAATCTGCCTATCAAGCAGGAGATGTGGTTCTGTCCCTGGGTTGGGAAGGTCCCCTGGAGAAGGAAACGGCAACCCCATCCAATTGTTTTCTTGCTTGGGAAATCCCATGGACAGAGGAGCCTGGAGGGCCACAGTCCATGGGGTTGCAAAGAGACAGGCATGACAGTGACTAAACAACAACATGCGTAATCCCAGATGACTTAACAAGACGGTAGCCCCACTTTGTAAAAAGTACGATGGCTACATTACCAAACGCACTTTTCAACTGATACCCATATATTTGAGAAACACTGAAGAAAAGAGAAAGTAGTGAGATGAAGTCTTGATAAAGTTGAATCATTAGAGACTGGGGATGGATACAAGTGAGGAATTCATACTAGCTTTCATGTCATTGGTTCTTATGGCCATTACTGTCATTGGCTAAGATGAGGAGAAATTTTTAGCTCTGTATCTTTATTATTGGAATGAAAGTCCACTGTACTCTTCGCATTTTATTAGTGTCTGCCACCTGCAAAGTCTATCCCAGTTGATTAGTGAAAAGTTGGGGTTAGAATAACTCCCAACATGACAGAAGAGATAATGTTAGAACTTAGATTTTCTAATTTCTAGTCCATGATACAGTCTCATAAATCACAGGTGATAATTTATATGCATCTTATACTATATATATATTTATATATATTTCCCTCTATGTATATCATTGCTCCACTGTCAGCTTGATTTAACCATGAAAGAAAGCATGCTAAATTCACTGTAGTGATTTTTTTATTTTGATAGTCTAAATATTTGCCCATTTGTTGCCAAATCTTTCATGATTCAAGAAGTTTAGTATTATCACTAACTCTGGATAGTATTAAATGTTTGTTCCTCATCTGATTTCAATACACACTAGCATAGTATTAATATTTGCTGTTTTTAATGGTACTATTGACATTTTTAAAAATGTGTTACAGATTTAATACTAACTTGAGATCTTTTTTAATGCCTGGAGAATGGTGGCATTCTCTGCAATGTGTTAAATGTAAGGGACTTCCTTGGTGGTTTGGTGGTTAAGACTGTGCTTCCAGTGCAGGGGCTGTGGATTTGATCCCTAGTCAGCGAACTAAGTTCCCACATGCCATGTGGCACAGGCAAAATATGTGTGTGTGTGAGACTGGGCAGTATCCAGGGGCAGGAAGGTCCAAAAAATGCAAAGGTCTGTTTTGTTATTATTTCTATATTTAATTTTACAGAAAATAATTTACCCTAAATATATTTTTAGTGAAATATTAAAATGTCCCCCCATTTGTCAAAATAAGAAACAAGCTGGAATAGTAGAAAGGACTTGGGCATGGGTCCAGACACTGATAACCAACTGTAGGACCTTGGTCTAATCACTTAACACTCTCTGTGTGTCAGTTTCCTTGGCTTGAAAGTGATGGTAATGACTTGTCTCTAAAAATCCCTTCTAGTTCTACAATTCTGGGATTCTAGATTTTATCCACTGAGCATCTGCATAGTTTTTAATAGAAATGTGATTTAATTTGGGAACATCTGTTACTGTCTATAACATATTTTGCCAAGTCCTTGACCTTAATTTTACCATAGACATCAGATGCTCCTTCCCAGAGTCTACTCTGCATTTTATCAAAGGGACATCAGTTATACTTTTGTCTGGAATAGTATCAATATTACTTAAAAAAAACAGGCTAGGTTTGTTAACATTACCATTAAGTGACTTTTAAATTAAGGTTGTCCATAGTATCAGTGATACAGTTCAGTGCTATTTTACTATTAGAAATTACATAAACTTCTCATTTACATTTTTATTTTTATAGTATTTATTGCAAAATAAAAGTATTTTTGTTGAAGTCATCATATTTTTTTAAATAAACATGGATTCAGAAAGAGTTCTGTGACTTACATATTAACTTATTAATTAAATAAATATACTGCTGTTTCATTTCTTCTAATAAACAATATTCCCTCACTAATAATTTTAACTCTATCGTTAATGCAGAAACTTGATTCTTTCTACTGGAAGTTTTGTTTTTATGATTTTTTTAGCTTTAAGAAGTGTGTAGTTTGGGTCATAGAATTCCCCCAATTTTAATTTATTTGAAATCAAGGAGATGGAATAATATTTTTTTCTATTTTTGCCTTTACTATTTGCTAAGAGTATAGCTTGTTAGAAGAAAAAGTGCATCTTTCCATGGTTAATTATTAAGCCAGTGCAAATCTTTGATTCCAAGGGGGAAGAAAGGATAATAAGAAAAAGAAGCAAACAAATAACCTAATAGACCCAGTACACTTCAGTGCTTCACTTTGAGCCTCTGTTTTCCAATGAGCAGATGATGGTGGGGAATGGATGGTATAGTGATTACTTTGTGAAATGTACTGAAAATTGCTTGAGATAACAATAGGCAGCTCTTGACCCATAGTTATAGTTATTGAGAAATGCCTACTATTTCATGATTAATTTAATATGCAGAATAAAGTTACACATAACAGGGTTCGCTATACCCCTGCTATTTTATGATGCATGTTAGAAACACATTAATTTTGTTTTATCTTATGCTCTCTCCTTTACAGTGAGTCACACAAATGTCATTAAGCATTTTGGGCTTCCCAGGACTGTCTTTCCTTTTGCTTCTGGTACTGTATTGTTGGTCATCATTGGTTGTACGTTTTCAGCAGCTGGGGATCAAATGTTGATTTTCTCTCCCAATATATTAATAATTTAGGCTTTTCAAAGGAGCTTTCTATAGTAGCCTTTTTAATTAGCCTTGTTTCTATTTCTTCTTAGAAACCCTGATTTCTCCATAAAGAAAACTTAAAAATATCATCAAACATGTATCCTTATAAAAAATAAACAACACTTTGCAAAAGAAATGCTAGCAAACATAATGGAAGTATGTATTACCTTTCTCTGATTCTTCTTCCACACTATATCATTGTCTTCACTAATTCCTTCATCCCAGCTCATGTCTGGCCTCAGCTTGTATGTACTGAGTGCCTCTTTCAGCCACTTGGGATCTTCTGCTCTCCCAGAGTTGTGTCTGCTTTGCTGGTGCTTCAAGAGTCCAGGTACCTCATGGAGTGAGGTTGAGGCAAGAGGAAGAGAGAAGGGGAGTAAACATATCCATTTGCATTGTACTTTTCAAAAGTAAAAAAAAAAAATCCCTCTAATGATGAAGTGAAAGTGTTAGTCGCTCAGTCATGTCTGATTCTTTGTGACCCCCAGGGACTCTAGCCCACCTGTTTCCTCTGTCCACGGAATTCTCCAGACAAGAATATTGGACTGGGTAGCCACTTCCTTCTCTAGGGGATCTTCCCAACCCAGGGACCAAATCCTGGACTCCCACAGTGCAGGCAGATTCTTTACTATCTGAGCCACCTCCTGTTGGCTTACTAGATCATTTTGTGTTCTGGCTTGGGCAGGAACTACCATCTCCATGGTAAAGACACCTAAGACCCATAAGGGTTAAATGACCACGTAAGGTCATGCAGGTTGGAAACATTCCAAGTTAGTTTTAGTCTGTATCTCCTGAATGCAGCTTCAAGATTCTTTCCACTACTTCATGCCAACAATCTATTTTGGGAATACTATCAGTGATGTCTGAACTTGTCTTTGGGAAATCCCATCATTCACTCAGGCACTTTGTGAAGTGCTTTGGTTATGGAAAAAAAAAAAAAGAAATCTTAAAAGTTTGCTATGATGACAACTAAGAATGTTGACAGCCTATTAAAATAAGACATAAGGATTTAGGAAGGTATGTATAACCACACTGTATGACCTGAAAAGCAGAGTGATTAATATTGCTGAAAGTTTCCACTATGGAACACATGAGTTGAATAAAAGCAGTGGACAGCTCATCAGCTCATTCTGTTTCTGAGACAGGTAAATTTTCTTCCATGAATTCAGGATGAAAGGATGAGATTGTCACTGATTTTCATTCCACACAAATTGCATAGTACCAGTTGTGGAAGACAAGGTGCTAAAATGCCTTGAGAAGTGCAATGAAAGAGGTATGATTTTGGCTTTGGATCAATGACGCAATGAGTTTAGATTCAGGGGGATTTGTATGGTTGTGGCTAAAATTAAATGAAATAAGAAAAAAAAATTGTTACATGGTGCATTGAACATGTGCTTAAAACAATTTAGTAAATCATTTCTGTGCTGTCAGATGAATGAGTATTTTGGCCTGAAACAGACTACCAGATATTTCTCCAGCAAAGATGGGCTTATTGCTAATTTGTATAGTTTTACTTCCTTGCTCTCCAAAACTTCCATTTTCTTCATTATATAACAATAAAATTGCCTTCTTTTTTATAATGAAATTGTAAAGCTTTCATTATGGTTCAGAAAATCACATCTCACTAAAAGCACTCTGAACCATGTTATCTCTTTATCACTAATTTGCATTCTTTAACAGTATGTATCATTGGGAGGCCAAATGACAAAATAATTTTTTTCTTTAAATTTTCCTTTGTAAAAGTAGTTCTAAGCCATAGACTACATTAAAATTATTTAAGAGGTAAAGCAAACAACAAACAAAATATCAAGGCCTACTTCAGACCAATTAAATCTGAATTTCTAGGGGTGGGTCAGGAGATAAATATATTTAAGCTGACCAGGTGATTCTAGGGCTTTCCTTGTAGCTCAGCTGGTAAAGAATCCACCTGCAATGCCGGAGACCCTACTTCGATTCCTGGGTTGGGAAGATCCCTTGAAGAATGGAATAGCTACCCACTGTAGTATTTTGGCCAGGAGAATTCCATGGACTGTATATCCAAGGGGTTGCAAAGAGTTGACATGCCTAAGTGACTTTCACTTTCAGGTGATTCTAACCTGTGGCCATAGTTGAGAAATGTTAAGTTTGGAACATCAATGGTGTTAGGTAATGTAACCACAGAGTTTCCTTTGATGACCATGACTGATGTGTGTCTATTTCAGGGTCAGTGATAAAGCCCTTCTTTCTCTTCTCATAATCCCTCAGTTTCCTGAAGAGGATATTGCAGACACATCAGCCTGCAATGTCCCTTGAAATGGTAAGTGACCTGGAAAAGTAATTTGAGATCCAGTCTGAGATGAAGCCCTGCAGCTGAAAGGAGGAAACAAATGTAGGGGCTTCTCAGTGTCTGACTGCTAGTTGGCCCTGACTTACTTTTTCTTGTCTCTCTGAATCCTTTCCTTCCTGCCTTTTCTCATTACTTACCTTACTTATTACTCTGTGTCTTTTAAGTTTCCTGTTTGTGTTCCTTAATTTTTTTCTTTCACTTTCTCTTCTCAGAGAAAACATACTTGCTTCAGTGTGAGAAAACTGAGAGGACATACATCTGTTGTAATGCCGGCAAGTTCTACCAGCTCCACTCTGGTTTTTTGCTCCATAACCATTTGGGAATGGCTTAGATTTTTTTTTTTATTACTAGATCACCACAGTACAAGTTAGCTTTTGTATTAATGTTGTGTGTCAGGAATACTTACCAATGTTAGTTGGTTAAATTTTAGTGGTTATCCAATGTGTTGGTGTATGCTTATTCAAAGTAATCTCTTAATGTCATTTTACTTCAGTAGAATTAGTAGTAATGTCCTCATCTTCATTTCTCATTTTAGTAATTGTTCTCTTTTTACTTCGTTCATCTAGTTAAGTATTTGTCAATTTTGTTGGTCTTCTCAAAGAACCAACTTTAAGTTTCAATAATTTCCTCTATTATTTTCTGTTCTCTGCTTCACAGATTTCTACTCCTTCTATGTCTGCTCTAACTGTCATTACTTCCTTTGTTCTGCTACATTGGGGTTTAGTTTATTCTTTTTTTATCTAGTTCTAAGTAGTAAAATTAGGTTTTTGATTGAGACTTTTCTTGGTTTTTTAAAGTGTAAACACTTTTAGCTATAAACTCCCCCACTGAGCACTGCTTTTGCTATGCCCTTTAAGTTTTGGCAGATTGTATTTTCATTTTCATTCATTTCTAAATATTTTCTAATTTCACTTAGAAGTTTTCCTTTGATCCACTGCCTCTTTAATGTGTTCCTGAATTTCAAAAAATTGTGAAATTTCCAGATTTACCTCTTATTGATTTCTGCCTTCCATTCTGGTCAGAAAATATATTTTATGTGAAATCTATCTTTCATATCTATTGAGACTTTAATTTTTAATGTGTTAGTCTCATAAAACATGCAGAAAACAAAAAGTGTTATTACAACTTCACAGTTGTTACAATAATGCAAGCTTTTATACTTGTCCTTATTTTCCCTTAGTGCAATCTTTATTTTGCCTTATACTTTTGAGTTACTATCTAGTGTCCCCTCATTTCACTCTGCAGGTGCTCCCTTGAGCCTTACTTGTGGGTTGGGTCTAGTGGTGACAGAGTCCCTCAACTTCTCTTTTACTGCAGATGGTGATTGCAACCATGAAATCAAATGACGCTTACTCCTTGGAAGGAAAGTTATGGCCAACCTGGATAACATGTTGAAAAGCAGAGACATTACTTTGCCAACAAAGGTTCGTCTAGTCAAGCCTATGGTTTTTCCAGTAATCATGTATGGATGTGAGAGTTGGACTATAAAGAAAGGTGAGCTCCGAAGAACTGATGCTCTTGAACTGTAGTGTTAGAGAAGACTCTTGAGAGTCCCTTGGACTTCAAGGAGATCCAAGCAGTCCATCCTAAAGGAGATCAGTCCTGAGTATTCATCGGAAGGACTGATGTTGAAGCTGAAACTCCAATACTTTGGCCACCTCATGCGAAGAGTGGACTCATTGGAAAAGACGCTAATGCTGAGAAGGATTGGGGGCAGGAGGAGAAGGGGACGACAGAGGATGAGGTGGCTGGATGGCATCACCGACTCGATGAACATGGGTTTGGGTGGACTCCGGGAGTTGGTGATGGACAGGGCTGGCGTGCTGCGGTTCATGGGGTCGCAGAGTCGGACACGACTGAGTGACTGAACTGAACTGAACTGAATCTTAAATTCTCCCTTAATTTGAGAGAGTCTTTAATATCTGACTCCCAGAAAGAGAAAAAGATAAGAATGAAATGAGGGGAGGGCAGTGGGCCTTTAAATCCCCTGGAGAATCACTTCAGGTAGATGGGGAGGAGTTGTCAAAAATGGGAGGAAGTGCAACAAAAGTAGCCACCATCACTTTGTCTATACATCTGCATGACCAGAAAAAGCAATCAACAGCCAGAACACAGATCCCCAGTGACTGGAGGACAAGGTTTGTTTTTCCCAACCTGGTTCCCACAAGCTGTGTGCCAGCTGTTCTAGGAACATGTACGTGGCTGCCTGAGTGGGAGATGAGTAGTTGCTACTGTACCAAGAGCTGAGATAGACTGCAGTAAACCACAGTTTACCATCCATGCCTTCTCCTAGGTCTTGCATGCCTTCAATAGACTCCAGAATTTCAAAATAGTCACACCAGACAGATTTGGCCAGGGCAACTGCTGTCTATATGGGGAGACAGATTCCTGGTGCTTCTTTTTCTGCCATTCTTCCCAGAATACCATGAATGGCTAACTTTTTATCATCTCTATGAGAACCATTTTCTATTAATTAACTCAGCTTTCTAAAACATTATTAATCTGGAATCCCAAGGAAGAAAACTTTTCGAGAAAGATTTCTAATCATCTTAAAAGGCTTTGTTCAACCTCCATTGTTCAAAGTAAAGTACATTTTGGAGAACAAATTTCGCAATAGACCTTTAGCTTTTCCCCTGTAATCCAATCTGTTCAAATTCAATACTCATATGCAAGCATTATGCACTATAGTTGGTAACAAATAGCTTTAAATCACATTTACTTCCTTTAATGTTTATGTTTATGTCAATATCAGTGTCTAAGTGATACAATTTTTCTTCTCTTTACCTCAACAATAAAACTCAATATCAGTTCCAGACACCTCTTGACTCTTCCAGCTCATGTTGGGGCTGTACATGAAAGGGGAATTTATTTTTACTTAAATAGAGGTTTTTACTAAGTATGCAACTCCATTTTTCAATCCACATTGAATGAAACATCTATGCACTTATTAGTTCATTTATTCATATATAGTCTGAGTTCTTTCCACCATTAGAACTTTTTAAATTTTCAGCACAGTCTAGTGATTCTGATTTCTGAGATAAAACTTTAATCAATTAATAATTGACCAGTTAGGTAAAAGTTAACATGTTAGTTTCTGGGAATACAACATTAAGTTAGTCATAGATTTATTTTAAGAAGCCTTCAGATTATTGGGTGGAAGATGTTGGATCAGAGGGAAAAGACATACATAATCAATTATATTTAAGCATAGCAAGTGCAGTAATAAACAGTACAGAAGGAGTGGTTAACAAATACTGCTTGGAGGAGTTATGAAAGGACATTACAGAGATGACAGCCAATCTCAGCCTTGATAATTAAGAGTTTACTAGGCTAAGTAGATGGGGACAGTAAAATAAGTGAACAGCATATGCAATGACATATTGGCATATTCAAAGATGTGAAATTCAAAGGGCAAAATCAGGATTTTTATAAGAAAAGGGATGAGGGGAGATTTTGAAAAATTTACTAAAAGCCAGATTTTGAAGGGTTTTATATTCTGAACCAAAGATACTAGACTCAATTCTGTAGGCAATAGAGCAGTAAAGGAAATTTTAAAATCGGAGAGTGATTTGTGACTATTTGTTTATCAAGCAGTAGAACTGACTCATTTGAAAAGACCCTAATGCTGGGATAGATTGAAGGTGGGAGAAGGGGATGACAGAGGATGAGATGGTTGGATGGCATCACTGACTCCATGGACATGACTTTGAGTAAACTCCAGGAGTTGGTGATGGACAGGGAGGCCTGGCATGCTGCAGTCCATTGGGTTGCAAAGAGTCAGACACAACTGAGCGACTGAACTGAATTTCTAATAGTACACAGAAGATTAATTAGTAGCTAGTAGCAGACCCAAGAAAGAAATGTCCTCAGCCTTGGAAAGAAGATAGAGAAGAGGATTAATACTTGAGAGACTTTCATGAAATATAATTGACCAAATTTGACATTGGTTTGCTTTAAATTTTGAATGGGTTTGCTTAGGAGAAAGTTAACTTTGAAGTATGTAAGGTCACTAGAGGTAACTAACTGGTCACTATACATTCAGGCATGGTGTTTGAGAGAGAGTTGAAATAATGTGGATGTACGAGCTAAAGCAGAAAGTTCAAATGGAAAGTTAAGTTAGCCAAGGGCAAAGCTCTAATGGTAGGTTTCCATTCCAGACGTTAGCTAGGTGTTATCTTAAGTAGACTCTCCTTGTTAAGAGTTTAGTAGGATTTCTGCAGGTGTGACTGAATGAATTATCTTCTGATTCATCCTATATTGATCATACTTTATATCCCTTTTGACTTTCTGAGAAAAGAAGAACCCAAATTGAGAATATATATTTAAATACTATACTTTTTTATTTTAAAAAAGATTAATGAATTAGCACAGCAACAATATTTCTTAATAATGATAAAAATTGCTTAATTATTAAAAAATATTCGCTAGAAGAGAGGTACAATGGTAGAGACTATATTCACCATCCTATAAAGTAAAAATAATTCATAATCTCACATTACAGGTGAAGTACATGAAACTTTAAGAGTTTAATAACTGGGATTCAAACTCAGGTTCCTAAGTTCTAGATTCCATGCTCTAAATCAGTGGTTTTAAAGTATTACTGATGCCTAGATCCACCTTCCGAGATTTTTACTTAATTGCCACAAATGAGGCTCAGGCATTGGTCCTAAAAGCTCCCTTGGCAATTCTAACAGCAGCCAGAGATACACACCAGTGCTTTAAACCTTGTCACTTCATTGCCTCCGTTTTGGAAGATAATACCACATTGCACTAGTATCCGAATGGCTCCCCCTGGAGTTCAACTTACTTAGTGCCCTGTGGAGTTGTGCAGTGGAGCAGCTGTGCTTCAACACACATTGACCCTCTGAAAAATTCTTCAAACCCATGAGTTTCAATAAGAAAAACTAACTGGAACTACTTTTACTTAAAGACTTTCAGAGTTGGAAACGTTTTTCTACCTCCTTTATGATTGTGTGATGGTTTTTAAGAACTTAAGAGATCCTATATACATATCAAGAATTACTACAATCAAAAAGAAACTACTGCCATCAATATATTTATTTGATTGATTATAAGTATAATTGTTAGAGTCCCTTGGACTGCAAGGAGATCCAACCAGTCCATCCTAAAGGAGATCAGTCCTGGGTGTTCATTGGAAGGACTGACGTTGAAGCTGAAACTCCAATACTTTGGCCACATCATGAGAAGTGTTGACTCATTGGAAAAGACCCTGATGCTGGGAAGGATTGGGGCCAGGAGGAGAAGGAGACGACAGAGGATGAGGTGGCTGGATGGCATCACCGACTCGATGAACATGGGTTTGGGTAGACTCCGGGAGTTGGTGATGGGCAGGGAGGTCTGGTGTGCTGCAGTCCATGGGGTTGCAAAGAGTTGGATATGACTGAGCGACTGAACTGAAGTATAATTGATCAGTACAGTCACAGATCCAGAAATAGGCAGAGTTCTTTAATTTTTGAAATGGAGAGCAATGCCATGGTGTTACTATGCAGGGTGCAGTTGTTGCGGGAAGGTAGGAACGATGTAGCCTTTGAAGGAGGGGAGTTAGAACAAACTGTCATCCTCAGTTCTTACAGTTTCTTACTCCTTTTGAAAACCTTTAGCTTCATTTACTCCTGGGAGGAGTTCACAAAGCTCCTGACCAGCTGGAACTGGTCTAGGGATCTACTAGAAAACAACATGACAAAGTCAAGGGAGGGTTAGGATAGAGATAGGCTGAGAGTCTAGGCAGAATAATACTGCCATAATGTCGGGAAGATGTGCTGTCATCCTCAGATGCCATCCTGGACATTTCTGAATGGAGACAGTGGAATGGAACCAGAGCAACATGAATGTTAGCTCTTATGGAAAGAGAATGGGCACTAAAGACAGACAGTCCAGTCTAGCCTGATACTTCATTACCTGTGTGACCTTGAGAAAAATAATTAACCTTTCTGAATTGCAATTTGCCCTTCTATAAAAGGAGGTGATGATACTCTTCTCCCAGGTTTTATGTGAACACCTGAATGTGAAAAGTACCCAGCTCAGAGCACCTTTTGTTGACTTCTCCACCACACTGGCCTCAGGTGAAGCACAGTGGTAGGCAAAGCAGAAAGTGCAAGGGAAAGGCGGCCATGGTGGTGGTAATTCAAAGAGGTGAAAACGAGGTAGGGCAGATAGGGAGCATCATTACAGTTCTTGAAAGCTCCCTTATCGCCACAGTCTCACACCATCAGTTCCATTTGTTTGCAGAAAAGGAACCACCAATGAAATGTTGCAGCCTCTTAATCATCTGGGAATAATTCAGCTCGCTCAGCTTATGGAAGGATCAGCTGGATACTCTGTAGGGTCTCCTCAGAAAGAGCACAGGCTACAGTCATTTCATTTTCTAATGCTGCTGCCTGTTTTCATTTAATTAAGGAGGCTGACCTTTAGAAAGAGAGTTTATGTTTTTTCTTCCTTTGCTTACTTATGATCCTAATGGAAGCTGAAAATCTGATGGTAAAGAGGGCTGACTTTTCACTAATAAGGCTAACACATTGTCCCAATCCTTACAAAGAAATGGCACAAGCATAATTATAGATGCATAAGCCAAAATCCCTTTCAGAGAAACCTAACTTTAAGCTAATGAGTAGGTGGGAACAGTAGGAAAGGAAAGATAAGCCCTAGAAGAATGTATATCAATAAGACTACCAAAGAACTGAGGCCCTGAGAACCCATATCCTTGTAATGAGCTTTTACCCAAAGCAAAGTACAGTCAGATTCTTACTCAATCCTTTAAATCTCTGGTGGTAGAGAAGTCACTCCTTGAAACAATAGTTGTGTGTGGCATATGCTGTGCTCTTTAGATAGAAGGGCCAAATGAACCAGTGAGAAAGGGGACCCTGTTAGGTTCAATGCCATAGGACAGTGGCACTGCACACGTTGCCTTTGCCAGTGGTTGTGTTGCCAGTGAATTTAAAGTTCTTTCTTCATCTCAAAAGATTTAAGAGATGAAACAGCTTAGGAAAGTAAAGTGAGAGTTTATGTAAGCAAGGGCACGCCCTCAGAGTCTGACTTAGCAACTGAACAACCACAACATTCTCAGGGAGAGCTGGCAGCCAGGTGAACTGCTGCCCTGGGTTTCTTTGGCAAAACAGTTAAGGGGCAGAATTTTCACTGAAGGAGGACTTTGGGGGTCATCTTCTCAGATTTTCATCCCAGCTCTTTCATTTTCTCCAGGGAAGGAGGGATTTTTGTCCTTATTGAACAGAGAGCTGAAGTGTCAAGGCACCAGCGCATGATGAGTACTTCTTATCTGTTAGGCTAATTATATTGTAATGAGAGCACAAGGAGCCAAAGGTTACTTTAGGACTCAGGAGATTCCCGCCTTTGCACCTTTCTTTATCTGCTACTGGAACCCTTATCACCCAAAATGTGTGGTTTCCTGTCAGCCTGAAGGTGCCCACTTTCTTTTGGAACCTCGCGCTGTTTACGAGATGCGGGGTTTCCTGTCACCTGGCCCCTGCCCCCACTTCTCTGCTCAGCCCTAGCTACCTACCTGCTGTAACCGTTTTGGTGAGGTGCTCTGTGAGATGAGCGAGGCGCGGACCCTCAAGCCCTGGGTGGAGCTGTAAGACCAGTCTGGCGTTTGCTCTGCCGCAAATTTACCCTCAGACTCCCATGATCCTCTGCTCAGGGCGTCCTAGAATATGGTCGGAGAAGCAAAGCCTAAGAGCCGCTGCTGCTGCGCTCCTGGTCCTTGTTCTTGGTTCCCTTTTCACTTTCTGTCAGGGAACACATTTCCTCTGGTCTTCACGGAGGCCGTTCGCCTGCATGGAATGAGATTTTGTTACTGAAATAGAGGTGACTCAATCACCTCAAGTCCCGTTTGATGACTAAATATGGGCCCTGGCAGCGTCATTATGGGCAGAACACCACAGTGATGGCAGCTCTTTCGGGTGATGACGAACTTAAGCCACTGGAGTTTAGGTACGACACTTCCTAGTTTTATCCAATTGGTGGGCAAGCCTTTAATCAGCTATCATTGGTTTATAGATGGATGACACAAAATAATACAATATCTACTGGAACTAAGCCTTGGGTCTCGAGAAACTGTGACTTTGGCATCTCCCCAACTGTGAGCACTTTTACTCCTGTACCACAACAGTAGCAAGCAAGTATTGGGACAGAGTCCGAGTATTTGAGTCCCTTCTTTTGTAAAATATCATTAAATATCATTATGCAATGGAGCAAAGAGACAAATAAACAAAATGTAAATAGGGTCTTTGAATAAATGCTTATAGGTAAATCTAAATCATAGTATTATATCCTCTAGTTTTCTCCATCATGTTAGAAATAGGAAATGAATTAGTATAATTTTTCGAGGTATATTGTCACTGAGTGAGAAGGGAGAATGTTTCTCATGTTGCTAAACGACTTGCCCCCGGTGTTGGCATCACTAAATGAAGGAAAGGTCAGAGAACTATGAGACAAGAAGCAGTGCTACACTCAAACAGCATGTTTTTCCACTTTTCTGCCCTTAGGTATTTTCAATCCATTGTAAATAATTTCTTTGGAGGTCACATAATTTGCCACATAAAGGAACAAACTCAAGAAAAGAAGTGCTGTGAACAGAATTGCGTTTGTGCACCTATTAGTGTTTACTGCTACACACACACACACACACACACACACACACATACACCTGCACACATACATGCATATGCTCTCATTTGAAAAATACCTGAGAAATCAAAATCATTTTCAGCTTTGAACTGTACTATATAATAGATTCCTTCTCAACTCAGCTCATTATAAACTTAAGTGAAATTTGAGGCCAAGTAGCAATCTTTATAGCATGCTAGTCCTTAGCAGTGATATTGAGGAGTTTATCCTTATTGCAAAATTCAGACTTAAATTGAAGAAAGTAGGGGAAACCAATAGACCATTCAGATATGACCTAAATCCAATCCCTTACAATTATACAGTGGAAGTGACAAATAGATTCAAGGGATTAGATCTGATAGACAGAGTGCCTGAAGTACTATGGATGGAGGTTTGTGACATTGTACAGGAGGCAGGGATCAAGACCATCCCCAAGAAAAAGAAAAGCAAGAAGACAAAATGGTTGTCTGAGGAGGACTTACAAATGGCTTTGAATAGAAGAGAAGCCAAAGGAAAAGGAGATAAGGAAAGATATACCCATTTGAATGCAGAGTTCCAAAGAATAGCAAGGAGAAATAAGAAAGCCTTCCTCAGTGACCAGTGGGAGGTAGGTTGGGGGGGGGGGTTCTGGATAGGGAACACATGTATACCCATGGCAGATTCATGTCAATGTTTCATGACATGATACAATATGGTAAAGTAAAATAACTATAAAAAATATGGTAATACAATATGGTAAAGTAAAATAAATAAATAAAAGAAATAGAGGAAAATGATAGAATGAGAAAGACTAGAGATCTCGTCAAGAAAATTAGAGATACCAGGGAACATTTCATGCAAAGATGGGCTCAATGAAGGACAGAAATGGTATGGACCTAACAGAAGCAGAAGATATTACAAAGAGGTGGCAAGAACACTCAGAAGAACTATACAAAAAAGATCTTCATGACCCAGATAATCACTATGGTGTGATCACCAGCCTAGAGTCAGACATTCTGGAATGTGAAGTCAAGTGGGCCTTAGAAAGCATCACTAAAACAAAACTAGCAGAAGTGATGGAATTCCAGTTGAGCTATTTCAAATCCTAAAAGACAACACTGTGAAAGTACTGCACTCAACGTGCCAGCAAATTTGGAAAACGTAGCAGTAGCCACAGGACTGTGAAATGTCAGTTTTCATTCCAATCCCAAAGAAAGGCAATGCTGAAGAATGTTTAAACTACCACACAATTGCACTCATCTCACACGCTAGCAATGTAAGGCTCAAAATTCTCCAAGCCAAGTTTCAACAGTACATGAACTGTGAACTTTCTATGTTCAAGCTGGATTTAGAAAAGGCAGAAGGAGAGATCAAATTGCCACATCTGTTGGATCATCAAAAAAACAAGACAGTTCCAGAAAAACTTCTATTTCTGCTTTACTGACTATACCAAAGTCTTTGACAGTGTGGATCACAACAAACTGTGGAAAATCCTTCAAGAGATAGGAATACCAGACCACCTGACCTGCCTCTTGAGGAATCTGTATGCAGGTAAGGAAGCAACAGTTAGAACTGGACATCGAACTGGTTCCAAATAGGGAAAGGAGTACATCAAAGCTGTATATTGTCACTCTGCTTCTTTAACTTATGTGCAGAGTACATCGTGAGAAGTGCTGGGCTGAATGAAGCACAAGCTGGAATCAAGATTGCCGGGAGAAATATCAATAACCTCAGATATGAAGATGATACCACCCTTACGGCAGAAAGTAAAGAAGAACTAAAAAGCCTTTGATGAAAGTGAAAGAGGAGAGTGAAAATGTTGGCTTAAAGCTCAACATTCAGAAAACAAAGATCATGGCATCCGGTCCCATCACTTCATGGAAAGTAGATGGAGAAATAGTGGAAACAGTGGCAGACTATTTTTTTGGGTCCTAAATCACTGCATCTGTTGACTGCAGCCATGAAGTTAAAAGACACTTCCTCCTTAGTGTAGGGCACCTCACACGTGCTCATGACAAGATGGCGCTTGGCGGAAATCAAGAGGGCGGGACTGAGGCTATTTACAAAAAAATGCGATTGGCCATGGATAACTTCCTTTTAACAATGCCACGATGTGACCAGTATACATTGGTGCGCCACCTCCTGGATACGTGACCTTTACAGTGATTGGCCAAGCTCCCGAAAGCCCTGTTTGAAACCCCCGGGCAGTTTGCCTTCCCACGCTGTTTGCCTATATAAGCTCGCCCTCCAGCTCAATAAAACGGAACTGCCTTGACAGAACCCCCGTCACCTCTGAGTGTCTCTCTCCGGGTGAGGGAGGCTGTGGGGCGGGCGGTTTGCTCACCCCCTCCTCGGGGCTGATCATCCAGAGGCTCCCATCCTCAGAAGATAACTTTGGAGGGTCCTTCTGTCCAAGACCGAGGGCTCGCCCTGCTTTCTGACTCCCATCCTGGAGCGCTACAGGGCGGGTTAGAGAGTCGGAGAGAAAAGGAAAATAGAGAGGCCCCACACTTAGGAGAAAAGTTACAACCAACCTAGACAGCATATTAAGAAGGAGAGACATAACTTTGCCAACAAAGGTCCGTCTAGTCAAGGCTATGTTTTTCCAGTAGTCATGTATGGATGTGAAAGTTGGACTATAAAGAAAGCTGAGCACCGAAGAATTAATGCTTTTGAACTATGGTGTTGGAAAAGACTTTGAGGGTCCTTTGGACTGCAAGGAGATCCAACCAGTTCATCCTCAAGGAAATCAGTCCTGAATATTCATCAGAAGGACCGATGCTGAAGCTGAAACTCCAATACTTTTGCCACCTGATGTCAAGAGCTGACTCATTTGAAAAGACCTTGATGCTGATAAAGATTTAAGGCAGGAGGAGAAGGGGTCGACAGAGGATGAGATATTTGGATGGCATCATTGACTCAATGGACATGAGTTTGAGTAAACTCCGGGAGTTGGCAATGGATAGGGAGGCCTGATGTTCTGCAGTCTATGGGGTTGCAAACAGTTGGACACCGCTGAGCAACTGAACTGAAATGATTTTTAATGGAGCTGGTGTAGCATTTAAATGTATTCTTGTGCCTGATATTAACAGTCACTGCACCCATCACAGCGAAAATAAAGTCCAGCCACAAAGAAGGTACTAGGTATAGGTGGGGTGTGTATGCAAATCCTTTATAAATGGCTGTGGCGAGAATCTTATAAAGACTTTAAACTTCTATTTTTAGAACGACAGATATTTGCTTATGGAAAGATTTTTCTTCTGTCTTTTTTACCTATCATTTTTTTCAGATATGAAAAATATCTCTAGTATTTTTTTCCAGTTGATGTTGTGATCCATATGGCAGATTTAACACAATGCCTGTCAGTTGCCTAAATCCTGCCCAGAAAAAGCAGTTTTGCACACAACTCCTTATGTATCATCTTAGCTCTTACTTCTTTTTTCAGGTAACACATCTGTGAAGTTCACTGAAGCTTTTCGTTATCACTGCTGTCCTGAACAAGTGATATTGGACTCCTCCCCAGGGAACAAGTGACATCTATTTAAAATTCACTTTTAGGTGAGTTTGTGGGACATCTTTGCAAAATAGAAGGACTCTTAGTAGAAAGCCTCAGTGTCTTAACAAGAGAATATTGGTCTTGAATGTAAAGGACAAAAATCAAGGTTTGTGCAGCATTGTAAATGAGAGTCAGGATGATCTAATATGGAGGTGCAGAGCATTCTTTTCTTCAACATCTTATTGTTGCCAGATTAATAATAGCCAGGAGAGGGCAAATGCTGAAGAGACTCTATTTTCCTTTGCTGGTAATGGCAGCGTGTGACCTTGAGTACATGTAGATGGGCAAGTGGCTGTAATTCTGAGTCTAAACTAAATTTTCTTTGATTCATATTTTAATTGGAAATGGAATAGTTATCTTTATTTCTAACCTGCTTTCTTTTTTTTCTCTTCCTTTTGCTTTAAGAAAAGGAGAGAAACTGTGATTTTATCTTTTAATCTAATTCATAGCTGCTCCTCTTGGCAGAGAGTGAGAGAGAGAGAAAGGGAGGCCAGTGACAGAATGTCCAAATGTGACAACATAATGCCAACATAGGGTGTAATCACAGAGTGAAAGTCTGTGCTCCGAGGGAGGTGCAACGAAGGATGGAACAGAACAGAAAAGTTGGCAGAGGTTTTATTTTTTCTAACAAGTATATTTCAAAGGGTTGGCAGGTGCTGTCTTTAATGTTGTCTTGCAAAGGGCTGTAAAATCTACTCAGGGTTCTTACAAAGGCAAGAAGACTTTGTTGCCAGAGTGCCCTGCTGGTTTTTCTGTTGCACCTCTTAAGCATTATGGTACAGTGTGTGTGGTTGCCCATCTTCCCCAGTAAGCCACTGAAGCAAATGGTGTTTAACTTAGGGATCTCTGTTTACCCAGAACCAGCAGGGAGCCTGATACATAATAATTACTTAAGAGATGTTTATTAAGTTCATTTGAAAATTGGATCTAAATGAGTTGTTCTTCTGGAACTCTAGAGATAAGAGAGCTGATCCCCAAGATTCCAAAGTCTGTGGCTTATCCCAAATGAGGGTCTTGCATTTGATGAGAATATTTTCTGTATGATTGGGCAAAAAGGTATGGAAGAAATTGCACTTGCTAGTCCAGGAAATAGACACAAAGCTTCAAAGAGAAAGCATAGAATTTGTACAGGGAGAGGAGGACATTTAAGAGAGTAGAAAAGTCCACTTGTACAGACATTTGGGGAAAGACAGGTACAGGAAGACAATAACAGGAAGGAAGATCCTGGGAGACTCATATAAGACTCCTAAGTGAGGATAACTTGGGTGTACAGATGTATAGCCATGAATATCAGAGGCCATACACACCTGTCTATATGGTTGTGGCACATAAGTTGTCAAAATTGCTCAGAAGCTCATATACAAAACTGGAAGGTTTGAAATAGATGTCTTCCATTTACATAATCTGTATTTGGTTGTTAATAGGAAAAAAGTGGGTAGAGGTGGCCATAAAGAGGATGTTGGGAAAGGAAAGTTGAACTTGGATCCATATATTTTATAGAACAGGGACATATCTTTTTCTTTTTTTTAAATTTGTTTTTAGTTGAAGGATAATTGCTTTACAATACTGTGTTGGTTTCTGCTATACATCACCATGACTTAGCTCTAGGTATACATATGTCCCCTCCCTTTTGACTCTCCCTCCCACCTCCTACTGTATCCCACCCATCTCTGTGCTTACAGAGTGCAGGGACATACCTTTAACCAAAGTTTCCTCCCAATCTTGCCAACGTCTATATATTTGCTTCTATATGTATATTCAGATAGAATACTTAAGCCACTTTCCTATTTTATCTCCTTTGCAAATTAAAAAAAAAAGAAACTTTCTTCCTCATTTTCTGAAATGCAGTTTTGAACCAACTTAAAACTATAAAAATCTTTGTCTCATTTTTCTAATATAGAAATTTTAATTTTGCTAATTTGTATAGTTTTACTTCCTTGCTTTTCAAAACTTCCATTTTTTTCTTTATATAACAATAAAATTGGCTTCTTTTTTATAATGAAATTGTAAAGCTTTCATTATGGTTCAGAAAACCACATCTCACTAAAAGCACTCTGAACCACATTATCTCTTTATCACTAATTTGCATTCTTTAACACTATGTATCATTGAGGGGCCAAATGTCAAAATAAATTATTCTTTTCTCAAGAGAAGTTATTAACTTGCACTCAGTCATGATGGTAAAAATAATCTAATATAGGCATATCTCATTTTATCATGCTTCATCTATACTGTTTTTTTTAATACTTTTTTTTTTTTTTTTTTTTTACAATTTGTGTGTTTTTGGCAACCCTGCAATGAGCAAGTCTGTTGATGCTATTCTCCCAATAGAATTTCTTCATCTCCATGTTATGTTTTGGTAATTCTAGCAATATTGCATACTTTTTCATTATATCTTGTAATGATTATCGTTAGTCTTTGTTAATCTACTACTCACTAAAGGATCAGATGATGGCATCTGTAGCACTAGAGTATTTTTTAATTAAGATGTTTCCATTTCCCTTTTAATAGATATAATGCTAATTCAAAGTGCACTGCTACATTTAAAAATGGATAACCAAAAAGACCTACTCTATAGCCCAAGGAACTCTGCTCAATGTTGTGTGGCAGCCTGGATGGGAGGGGAGTTTGAGTGAGAATGGATACATGTGTATACATGGGTGAGTCGATTTGCTGTCTACCTGAAACTATCATAGCATTGTCAATCAGCTATGCCCCAATACAAAACAAAAAGTTTAATAAACTTGAAAAAGCCTCAAAGTTAATAAACTATAGTATAGTCTAAACATAAATTTCGTGTACACTGAAAAATGAAAAAGCTAGTGTGAGCTGCTTGATCACAATATTTGCTTTATTGTGGTGGTCTGGAACCAAACCCGTGATATCTCAAAGATATGCCCGTACAATATTATGGGCAGATTTGAGATCAACTATAGTTAAATTCTCCAGAAGAACAAGTAATCCATAAGCACACAGTAATTACAACATTTATTAGTTACTCTGACTTAATGCTTCTTCAGCTCTGCCAGTTGTATACATAGAGCATCTTACAGAATAATCTGAAGATCTTGTTTATGCTTATCTTAGCGTAAAAACATAGTTTGTACCAAGAGGACAAAAACATGCTTAAAGGAATTTTGGAGTCCTCCCTGAATTTGTCTGGCATTGCAGTAATCTAAGTAATCACTTTCTGGATTAAAATTTAATGTGATTTCTTCTAGTTTTAAAATCTCAAATTTGTCCCTTATCTTAACTCCATTCATTCCACTGGGTTGTTCATTATGAATTGGCTTCTGATTGAAAAGAAAGACTTGGAAAATATTAAGAAGTGATTTTCTCCAATTAATCTGTGCTCTGTCTTTAATTTTTAGGAAATAAAAGTTTGAAAATTATTTCACATTTCATTTATATTATTTGATAAAATGAATCAGAAAACTATTTTGACTTTGTTTTTCATACGCTAAATCACATCCAACTCTTTGCGACCCATGAATTGCAGCACGCCAGGCTTCCCTGTCCTTCACTATCTCCCATAGTTTGTTCAAACTCATGTCCATTGAGTCAGTGATGTCATCCAACCAGCTCATCCTCTGTCGCCCCATTCTCCTCTTTCCCTCACTCTTTCCCAGCATTAGGGTCTTTTCCAGTGAGTCACTTCTTTGCATCAGGTGGCCAGAGTACTGGAGCTTCAGCCTCAGCATCTGTCCTGCCAGTGAATATTCAAGGTTGATTTCCTTTAAGATTGACCGGTTAGATCTTCCTGTCAAAGAGACTGTCAAGAGTCTTCTATAGCAGGACAGTTCAAAAGCATCAGTTCTTTGACACTCTATCATTTTTATGGTCCAACTCTCACATTCATACATGACTAGTGGTAAAACCATAGCTTGGACTATATTGAACTTTGTGTGCAAAGTGATGTCTCTGCTTTTCAATACACTGTCCAGGTGTGTCATAGCTTTTCTTCTAAGGAGCAAGTGTGTTTTAATTTCATGGCCACAATTACTGTCCACAGTGATTTTGGAGCCCAAGAAAATGAAATCTGACACTGTTTCCAATTTCCCCCCATCTATCTGCCATGAAGTGATGGGACCAGATACCATAATCTTGGTTTTTGAATGTTGAGTTTTAAGCCAGCTTTCCACTCTTTTCTTTCACCTTCATCAAGAGACTCTTCAGTTCCTCTTCACTTTCTGCCATTAAAGTGGTATCATATGTATATCTGAAATTGTTGATATTTCTCCCGGCAATCTTGATTCTAGCTCATGAGTCATTTAGCCCAGCATTGCATGTGATGTACTTTGCATATAAGTTAAATAAGCAGGATGATAGAATACAGCGCTGAGGTAATCCTTTCCTGATTTTGAACCAGCCTGTTATTCCATGTTCAGTTCTAACTGTTGCTTCTTGTCCTGCATACAGTTTTCTCAAGAGGCCCTTGGGGTGGTCTGGTATTCCCATCTGTTGAAGAATATCCCACAGTTTGTTGTAACACAGTCAAAGGCTTTAGCATAGTCACTGAAGCAGAAGTAGATGTTTTTAAGGCATTCCCTTGCTTTTTCTGTGATTCTGTGGATGTTGGCAATTTGATCTCTGGTTCCTCTGCCTTTTCTAAATTCAGCTTGTACATTTGGAAGTTCTCAGTTCATGAATGGCTAAAGCCTAGTTTGAAGGATTTTAGCATAATCATGCTAGCATGTAAAGTGAGTATAATTGTATGATAATTTTGACATTGTTTGGCATTGCCTTTCTTTAGGATTGAAATAAAAACTGACCTTTTTCAGTCCTGTGGCCTCTGCTGAGTTTTCCAAATGTGCTGGCCTATTGAGTGCAGCACTTTCACAGCATCGTCTTATAGGATTTGAAATAGCTCAGCTGGAGTTTCATCACCTCCACTAACTTTGTAGCAATGCTTCCTAAGGCCTGCTTGACTTCATACTCCAGGATGTTTGGCTGTAGATAAGTGACCACATCATCATGGTTATCTGGGTCATTAAGAGCTTTTTTGTACAGTTCTTTTGTGTATTCTTGCCACTTCTTAATCTCTTTTGCTTCTCTTAGGTTCTTGCTGTTTTTGTCCTTTATTGTACCTGTCTTTGCATGAAATATTCCCTTGGTATCTCCAGTTTTCTTGATAAGATGTCTAGTCTTTCCCATTCTGTTGTTTTCCTCCATCTCTTTGCACTGGTCATTTAAGATGATTTTCTTATCTCTCCTTGATGTTCTCTGGAACTCTGCATTCACATGGGTATATCCTTCCTTTTCTCCTTTGCCTTTTGTCTCTTTTCTTTTCTCAGATGTTTGTAAGGCCTCTTCAGACAACCACTTTCCCTTCTGGCATTTCTTTTTCTTGAGGAAGGTTTTGGTCACCACCTCCTGTACAAAGTTACGAACCTCTGTTGATAGTTCTTCAGGTACTCTGTCTACCAGATCTAGTCCCTTGAATCTATTTGAAACTTTCACTGTATAACCTTCAGGAATATTTTAAATTTTTAACAATGAAATTTAGCCTCAAGATATTATTTATATCTTGAATGACTGATACTTGACCTAATTTTTCTAATACATAACATTATATATTTTAAACATTTTTAAAAGCACAACCCACTTCATCATTTTATTTTCACTTTTTAAAAAATAATATGATTTCCTTAAATAACTGTTCACTTTTGGAATGGTTTGCTCAACACATATCTTTCTTTTTTTATCCTCATTTGTAAAATAATCATTATTAATGCCATTAGTATTTTTAATTCATTTTATGTTTAAAAGCTCCCATAGATTCTCATAGGAGTCACAACTATTGCATTCTTTGAACAGAAGTGAATGAATACATCAAAATGCATTTATGTAATATTTTATAAATTCCTAAGAGTGTCTTCTGAGTGGAACCATCCCTAATGAGTGTCTAAATGACAAAGAGATGAATCATTACAGCTGATTCTTTGGAAATGCTTTTTCTATATCTTTAGCTGTTTAGAACAAAGTTCTATGCAGGTTTCTCATGTCTTACTTGAACAATATGAAGGTAGGTAGAAGTAGTATTTAACATTTCTTTCTTTTTTTTTTAATTTTCTTTACTTTATTGTGTTGGTTTTGCCATACACTGACATGAATCCGCTGCATTAAAGTCTTAACAAAAGGATATTTTATTTTTTTTCTATTTTTTATTTTTTATTGTTTTTGCCATACATTGTCATAATATCACCATGAGTTTACATATGCTTCCCCTCCGGGACCCCCCTCCCTCCTCCCTCCCCCCCGGGAAATCTCGCTGCACCAGTCCCGAGCATCAATCCTGGGCTGGCGATTGATTAGACACATGACAATTAACATGCTTCAATGCCCTTCTCCCATATCATCCCACCCTTACCCTCATCCACAAAGTCCACGAGTCTATTCTATACATCTGCGTTCCTTTTGTTGTCTCCCATGTTGGGTTCTCGTTACAATATATATTTCTAAATTCCATATATATGCGTTAATATACTGTATTGTTGTTTTTGCTTCTGGCTTACTTCACTCTGGATAATGGGCTCCAGTTTCGTCCATCTGAGTAGAATTGCTTCAAATGAATTTTTTTTTAATGCTGAGTAATATTCCATTGTGTATATGTACCACAGCTTTCTTATCCATTCATCAGTTGATGGGCATCTAGGTTGTTTCCATGTCTTGGCTATTGTAAACAATGCAGCGATGAACATTGGGGTACATGTAGCTCTTTCAATTCTGGTTTCCTCGGTGTATATGCCCAGCAGTGGGATTGCTGGGTCATATGGCAGGTCTATTTGCAGCTTTTTAAGGAACCTCCACACTGTTTTCCATAGTGGCTGTACTAGTTTGCATTCCCACCAACAGTGTAAGAGGGTTCCCTTTTCTCCACATCCTCTCCAGCATTTATTGCTTGTAGACTTTTGGATGGCAGCCATTCTGACTGGTGTAAAGTGGTACCTCATTGTGGTTTTGATTTGCATTTCTCTGATAATGAGTGATGTTGAGCATCTTTTCATGTGTTTGTTAGCCATTTTTATATCTTCTTTGGAGAAGTGTCTGTTAAGTTCTTTGGCCCACTTTTTAATTGGGTTGTTTATTTTTCTAGAATGGAGCTGCAGGAGTTGTTTGTATATTTTTGAGATTAATTGTTTGTCTGTTGCTTCATTGGCTATTATTTTCTCCCATTCTGAAGGCTGTCTTTTCACCTTGCTTATAGTTTCCTTTGTTGTGCAAAAGCTTTTAATTTTAATTAGGTCCCATTTGTTTATTCGTGTTTTTATTTCCAGTATTCTGGGAGGTGGGTCATGGAGTATCCCGCTTTGGGTTATAGCAGAGAGTGTTTTGCCTATGTTATCCTCTAGGAGTTTTATAGTTTCTGGTCTTATGCTTAGATCTTTGATCCATTTTGAGTTTATCTTTGTGTATGGTGTTAGAAAGTGATCTAGTTTCATTCTTTTACAAGTGGCTAGTATTTAACATTTCTTAACTTCCACACTTTAGTATTGAGAAGCCTCTATCTAATCTAATCTGTAGCATCAAAAAGAACTCGAACACTTTATGTGTTAAATTTGAATATGTAAATTAAACTGATCAAAAAAATAACCCCTGTTAATAGACTAACCCCCAGAAAAAAATATCAGAAGTAGTTCTTGCTTGATTTCTCAAGTTTATTTTTTTTCTGGTTTGGTATTTTATTTTTCACAAATATCTCTCATATATATGCTATTGCTGGGCATTCAATTTGTTACTGTGCTGATATTCACTCTAGTGTGAAGACCAAATGTTACAATCTTGCAATATATGAATACATTCTCAGTCAGTTCAGTCACTCAGTCGTGTCCAACTCTTTGCGACCCCATGGACTGCAGCATGCCAGGCCTCCCTGTCCATCACCAACTCCTGGAACTTGCTCAAACTCATGTTCATTGAGTTGGTAATGCCATCCAACCCGGTTTATCATAGCTTTTCTTCCAAGGAGCAAGTGTATTTTAATTTCATGTCTGCATTTACCATCTGCAGTGATTTTGGAGCCCAAGAAAATAAAGTCTGTCACTGTCTCCATTGTTTCCCCATCTATGCCATGATCTTAGTTCTTTGAATGTTCCAGTGTTTTCACTCTCCCCTTTAACTTTCATCAGGAAGCTCTTTAGGTCTTCTTCACTTTCTGCCATAAGGGTGGTATCATCTGCATATATGAGGTTATTGATTTTGCAATCTTGATTCCAGGTTGTGCTTCATTCAGACTGGCATTTCACATTATGTACTCTGAATATAAGTTAAATAAGCAGAGTGACAATATACAGCCTCGATGTACTCCTTTCCCAATGTTGTTCCATGTCCAGTTCTAATGGTTGGTTCTTGACCTGCATACATATTTCTCAGGAGGCATGTCAGGTGGTCTGATATTCACTTCTCTTTAAGAATTATCCACATTTTGTTATGATCCACACAGGCAAAGGCTTTGTTAATTAATAGTCAGTAAAGCAGAAGTAGATGTGTTTCTGGAACTCTCTTGCTTTTTTGATGATCCAGTGGATGTTGGCAATTTAATCTTTGGTCTCTCTGCCTCTTCTAAATCCAGCTTGAACATAGGAAGTTCATGGTTCATGTACTGTTGAAGCCTGGCTTGGAGAATTTTGAGTGTTTCTTTGCTAGTGTGTGAGATGAGTGCAATTGTGTGGTAGTTTGAACATTCTTTGGCATTGCCTTTCTTTGGGGCTGGAATGAAAACTGACTTTTTCCAGTCCTGTGATCACTTCTGAGTTTTCCATATTTGCTGGCATATTGAGTGCAGCACTTTCACAACATCATCTTTTAGGATCTGAAATAGCTCAACTGGAATTCCATTGTGTCCACTAGCTTTGCTCATAGTGATGGTTCCTAAGGCCCCCTTGACTTTGCATTCAAGGATGTCTGGTTCTAGGTGAGTGATCACACCATCGTGGTTATCTGTGTCATGAAGATCTTTTTTGTATAGTTCTTCCATGTATTCTTGCCACCTCTTCTTAATATTTTCTGCTTCTATTAGGTCCATACCATTTATGTCTTTTATTGTGCCCATCTTTGCATGAAATGTTCCTTTGGTATCTCTAATTTTCTTGAAGAGATCTCTAGTCTTTCCAATTCTATTGTTTTCCTCTATTTCTTTGCATTGATCATTGAAGCAAGCTTTCTTTCCTCTCCTTGCTATTCTTTGGAACATTTCATTCAGATAGGTATATCTTTCCTTTTCTCCTTTGCCTTTAGTATCTCTTCTTTTCTCAGCTATTAGTTAAGGCCTCCTCAGACAACCATTTTTCCCTTTTGTATTTCTTTTTCTTGGGGATTGTCTTGATCCCTGCCTCCTGTACAATGTCATGAACCTCTGTCCATAGTTTTTCAGACATTCTGTCTATCAGATCTAATCCCTTGTATCTAATTTTCATTTCCACTGTATAATTATATTTGATTTAGGTCACATGTGAATGGTGTAGGGGTTTTCCCTACTTTGTTCAATTTAAGTTGGAATTTGGCAATAAGGTGTTCTTGATCTGAGCCACAGTCAGCTCTTGGTCTTTTTTTGCTGACTGTATAGAGCTTCTCCATCTTTGGCTGCAAAGAAAATAATCAATATGATTTTGGTGTTGACCCTCTGGTGACATCCATGTGTAGAGTCTTCTCTTGTGTTATTGGAAGAAGGTGTTTGCTATGACCAGTGCAATCTCTTGGCAAAACTCTATTAGTCTTTGCCCTGCTTTGTTTTGTACTCCAAGGCCAAATTTGCCTGTTACTCCAGGTATCTCTTGACTTCCTACTTTTTCATTCCAGTCCCATATGATGAAAAGAACATCTTTTATTGGTGTTAGTTCTAGAAGGTCTTGTAGGTCTTCATAGAACTATTCAGCTTCTTCAGCATTAATGGTTGGGGCATAGACTTGGATCACTGTGATATTGAATGGTTTACCTTGGAAACGAACAGAGATCGTTTTGTTGTTTTCGATATTGCACCCAAGTTCTTCATTTTGGACTCTTTTTTTGACTCTGAGGGCTACTCCATTTCTTCTAAGGGATTCTTGCCCACAGTAGTAGATCTAATGGTCATCTGAATTAAATTCACCCATTCCAGTCCATTTTAGTTCACTGGTTCCTAAAATGCCGATGTTCACTCTTGCCATCACCTGTTTGACCACTTCCAACTTACCTTGATTCATGACCTAACAATCCAGGTTCCTATGCAGTATTGTTCTTTACAGCATCGGACTTTACTTCCATCACCAGTCACATTCATAACTGGGCATTGTTTTTGTTCATCTCCGTCTCTTCATTCTTTCTGGAGTTATTTCTCCACTCTTCTCCAGTAGGATATTGGGTGCCTACTGCCCTGGGGAGTTCATTTTTCAGTATCCTATCTTTTTGCCTTTTCATACTGTTCATGGGGTTCTCAAGGCGAGGATACTGAAGTGGTTTGCAATTCCCTTCTCCAGTGGACTGTGTTTTGTCAGAACTCTTACCATGAGCTGTCTGTCTTGGGTGGCTCTACACAGCCTGGCTCATAGTTCCATTGATCTGGACAAGGCTTTGGTCCATTGTGATCAGTTTGATTAGTTTTCTGTGATTGTGGTTTTCATTCTGTCTGCCCTCTGACAGATAAGGATAAAGGAATAAATACATTCTACAACTGATAATTTAAGAAATGACCCATTAATAATGCATTTTGTTAATATAATGCAGATATACTAAGTTCTTACTATACTTCCAGATCTATATTAGGTATCATATGATATATAAAGGGTATGGCCTTTGTCTGAAGAAGCTGTTCTCTTTGAGAAGAGAAAATGTATTAATCTAGAATACAACATAGGCAATGTCAGTAATTGAATATGGAATATAACATAGGGTCTGGGAGATGGTGAAGGACAGGGAAGCCTGAAATACTGCAATGCATGGGGTCACAGACCAACATAACTGAGCAACTGAACAACGTCAATAATAATAGAAATAAGGCAGCCCAGTGTTTAGATACAGAGCAGGCAAGAACTATGTTATATCTAACTTGGTAAGGCAAGCAGCAGAACTTGAATTGCATGTGCAAGAAGAGATAAGCTTTGTATAGATGGAGGCTGAGGGTGAAGAACATTTTAGGCTGGAAATTAGTGTGAATGAGAGCAGAGTGATAAGAACGTGGGTGACAGAGCTGTTGCATTAGTTCCCTTGAAGCGGAATATGTAAGTGTGTGTGTGTGTGTGTGTGTGTGTGTGTGTGTGTGTGTGTGTGTGGAAGAAGATAGGAGTATAGTGGAATATTGGAAAGAGTCCATGGATGTTTTTGGAAACTAGGAGGGCAATTGGATCTTGAATTTCATTCTGAACCTTATTCTATAGATAGTTCTAAGCCGCTAAAGACTTCTGAGCTAAACAGCTGCTTTATATAAAGTAGTTTTTTTGTAATAGTAATCTGACAATGTTTTGCAGATTGCTTTAGAAAAGGAAGAAAAGAAAGCTCAGTGAGGAAAGTATTCAATAATCCAGGCACAATAATAGATTCAGACCAAAAATAGCATGGTGGAATGAAGAAGATAAAAGTTCTAAATGGTGATTTTAGATTTTTCAGTTCAAGGCAAGCAGAGAGCTATCTTGTAAAATTTGTCTGCTCTTTTTAAAGGTAGATTTTCCACCTTCTTTCTGCCAATGTGCCTGTTTATATTCTGACCTGATAGTCTGATAGTGAATATATTTTGGGATTGTTCTTTACGTCTTTCATTCTCATTACAAAGAACTAGTCCAGTGATGATGCCTGTAAATCTCTTAGCCAATCTGAGGACAAAGAAACTAGCTTAGCTGAAAAAAAATAGATCTGTCTATCTGAATGTTGTGAAATATTCTATTTTAAGTGATTTTAAGCCTATTGGGCTGCACATATTATAATCTACCTCTGAGTTTGTGAAATTCAAGAACTCTTAAGTGTTCCATCTCAAATTTACCCAATTTATGGGTAACTATGGACAAGTCATTTAACCTCTGGGTTTTCTCATTTATAAAATGACATCAGCAAATATTCTAAGAAAACTGAATGTGATAGCATATAGAGAATACTTCACACAGAGCTGTATTAAGTACTCAATAATTATTAGCAATTATTACCTTTCAGAGAAGCCTTTTTTTATTTTTAATTTTTTAAAAATCATTTATTTATTTATTTATTTACATTATCGTGTTGGTTTTGCCATACATTGACATGAATCCGCCATGGGTATACATGTGTTCCCCTTCCAGAACCCCCCTCCCACCTCCTTCCCGATTCCATCTCCCTGGGTCATCCCAGTGCACCAGCCCTGAGTACCCTGTATCAAGCATCAAACCTGGGCTGGCGATTGATTTCACATATGATAATTTACATGTTTCAATGCTGTTCTCCCATATCATCCCACCCTTGCCCTCTCCCATAGAGTCCAAACACTGTTCTATACATCTGCGTCTCTTTTGCTGTCTCGCATATAGGGTTATCGTTTTTTTAAAATGTGAAACCAACTATCATAGTTTCCCTTATTTGTGGTTTTGCTTCCAAGGTCTCAGTTACCTCTGATAACTGCAGTCTAAAAATACTAAATGGAAAATTCCAGAAACAAACCAATTACAAGTTTTAAATTTCCCACAGTTTTGAGCAGAGTGATGGACTCTTTCATTGTCTGTCTCCAACCTGCTTGGGAGAGGAATCATCCATTTGTCCTTATCTCTGTCCATTAGCTACTTGGACGCCACCATCTGGTTATTAGAACACGTGTTATGGTATCACAGTGAAGTTCAAGTCACTCTTATTTTTCTAAATAATGGCCCCAGAGCATGAGAGTTGTGATGCTGGCAATTCACACTGTGGTTCCAGCCTAAAATATCTTCCATCTCACTCTCCATCTGCATAAAGCTTATTTCTTCTTACACATGCCATTCAGGTACCACTGCTTGCCTCACAATAAAATATTTTGTGTGTGAGAGAGACCATATTCAAAAATTAATAGTAATTTTTATTACTATTGTTACAGTATATAGTTATAATTTTTAATTAATATCTTATTATTATTTATTGTTATCAATCTCTCACAGTGTGTAATTTATAACTTAAGCATTATTGTAGGTATGTATGTATAGGAAGAAATGTAGTCTACACAAGGTTCAGTACTCTCCACTGTTTCAGACCTCCACTGAAGGTCTTGAGATATATTCTCAGCAGATAAGAAACTACTGTACGATTCATGATAAGTGTGCAATTACTGATGGCCACAATGAGTTTCAGTCTTTAAATTACTTTTAAACCATTATTTCAGTTACTTCAGTAGCAATAACTTGTTAGTATCATTTATTTTGATATAATCTTGATACAGTATGATCATTGACTCAAATTAACAATAGGATGTGGAGATATTGTTTGGCTCAGTTCATGAAACTTTCATTGAAAACTGTACTGTGTTAAACATCTGTCATGGTTTTTGACCTCAAGGAGATTGTAGGCAAGTAAATAGACACATGTGTAAATAATATAAGTGCAGTATAGTGTCATACTAAATATAGGCATAAGGAACAGGATTAGCCCAATTCATTATCTTGGGGAATAAAAATAACTTAGCAAAAGAATGATATACAGTTTAGGCTTTTTAGCTATTAATCTATTTAATGTAATAATTAGGCTTGTTTTATAGAGCATTGTGGGTAGAAGTTGGAGAGAAAGTGCATTTGTAAAGCATGATTATCTAGGAAATGTGATGCATTCATAGTGCTCTATTTCCAAAGTGCTAAAGCAAAAATCTATAGCTAGGGCAATAAAAAGAATAAGACTTAAGGCCGAAAGGCAAGATCTAGACTAGTGCTGTCCATTATATATAAGTAAGTTTTCTAATAGCTAGATTAAAAATATGGATAAGCAAAATTAATTTTATAACATATTTTATTTAAGCCAATTTATGTAAAATATTCTTAGGTGGTTCAATGGTAAAGAATCTGCCTGCCAATGCAGGAGACGTGAGTTCGATCCCTGGGTTGGGAAGGTCCTCTGGAGAAGGAAATAGCAGCACAACCCATTATTCTCGCTTGGAAAATTTTATGGATTCAGGAGCCTGGCAGGCTACAGTCAATGGGGTTGCAAAGAGCTGAACACAATTGAGATCACACAGAGAGATATAAAATATTACCATTTCAACTTGGTAATTCATGTAAATAATGGGATCTTTTGCCCTTGTAACAATACAAAGTCTTCAAAATCCATATGTATGTGGCGTTTGCAGCACATTTAAAATTGAACAAGTCATATTTCAAGAACTTAATAGCCATATGAGGTTAGTGACCACTATGTTGAAGAGTACAGGACGGACTCAGACAATGAAGAGCTTGAACACCATATTGAAGAATTTAGACTACTGATCTTTGTTAATATGTAAAATCTATTCACCTGCTCAGTGTTAGAATTATATTTTCTCTAAGTTATTGAGGATATTGATGGCTAGCAAAAATATTTGTCCAAGAAACTTGGAACTAACTATTTGCATCCTGCTGTTGATTGATCAACACTAGTCAGGAAAGAAGAGAAGACAAAGTCATACTTAATGACAAAATGGGACTTTTACTCCAGGTCTCCATAGAGGACACAGGGAGCTTGGCTGGACCTCGTGTGTGTGTGTGTGTGTGTGTGTGTGTGTGTGTGTGTGTGTGTGTGTGTGT
>ML664199.1:3913590-4038807 GCA_007570785.1 Antilocapra americana
TGTGTGTGTGTGTGTGTGTGTGTGTGTGTGTGTGTGTGTGTGTGTGTTAGTTGCTCAGTCGTGTCTGACTCCTTGCAACCCTCTGGACTATAGCCCACCAGACTCCTCTATCCATAGGATTCTGCAGGCAAGAATACTGGAATGGGTTGCCATTCCTTCCTCCAGGGAATCTTACCCACCCAGGGATAGAACCTGGGTCTCCTGCATTGTTGGGACCCCATGGAGATTACCAAAACAAAGTCATCCTGAATGATGTAGAAGTAAAGTAGCCTCAAAGGTCAGTTTAAGTGCTTCCTCTTCAGAGTTCAGACTTAAATCTTACTATTCTACAACGAGTAAAGGATAGGCACACACATTAACAGGAAGTGCTGAAAGAAAGGATCATGTGATGGAGAGAGAGCCATCTGACATGATGGCTTCTAGCTTAGCACAATGGCCAATAAACTGTCATTAGTTGGACACCATGAAGAATAGTGCCTGTGCTCACAGAGATGGGATTTCTTGACCCATTACTGGGAAAGAAGGGATGAGCTCTTCATGAAGGATGTTTAAACTCCACCCTAGGGGCCAGTGTAAGTTTCTAGACATATTTCTGCATATTCAAATAATTTAGAATTAAATATTTCTTGGCTTCAAGGGTGAGATAAGCATTACTATTTTTTTTTATTTTGTTTTACCAAATGTTGTAGCATACTGGTTATTTCTGGGAGGGTCATACATCTTATTTGGCGTGTAATACTTTTAGTTAATTCCAATGCTGGCCCCACCTCCCCCAATATTCTATTTAGTTTTTCATTTATTACATTAAAAATAGTAAGTTATTACTAGTAGTTGCATTAAAATAAACCAGAATGAAGTTATTATTCTTTGACTTTATACTTCTAGCTTCTGTCATAGTTCCATCTAATAATGTTTGATATACATATATAGTGACGATGCCAAAACCTTTGACTATGTGGATCACAATAAACTGTGGAAAATTCTGAAAGAGATGGGAATACCAGACCATCTAATCTGTCTCTTGAGAAACCTGTATGCAGGTCAGGAAGCAACAGTTAGAACTGAACATGGAACAACAGACTGGTGCCAAATAGGAAAAGGAGTACATCAAAGCTGCATATTGTCACCCTGCTTATTTAACTTATATGCAGAGTAAATCATGAGAACTGCTGGGCTGGAAGAAGCACAAGCTGGAATCAAGATTGCTGGGAGAAATGTCAATAACCTCAGATATGCAGATGACATCACCCTTATGGCAGAAAGTGAAGAGGAACTAAAAAGTCTCTTGATGAAAGTGAAAGAGGAGAGTGAAAAAGTTGGCTTAAAGCTCAACATTCAGAAAACTAAGATCATGGCCTCTGGTCCCATCACTTCATGGGAAATAGATGGGGAAACAGTGTCAGACTTTATTTTGGGGGGCTCCAAAATCACTGCAGATGGTGATTGCAGCCATGAAATTAAGACGCTTACTCCTTGGAAGGAAAGTTATGACCAAGCTGGATAGCATATTGAAAAGCAGAGACATTACTTTGCCAACAAAGGTCCATCTAGTCAAGGATATGGTTTTTCTGGTAGTCAAGTATGGATGTGAGAGTTGGACTGTGAAGAAAGCTAGGTGCCAAAGAAGTGATGCTTTTGAACTGTGGTATTGGAGAAGACTCTTGAGAGTCTCTTGGACTGCATGGAGATCCAACCAGTCCATCCTAGAGGAGATCAGTCCTGGGTATTCATTGGAAGGACTGATGTTGAAGCTGAAACTCCAATCCTTTGGCCACCTCATGCGAAGAGTTGACTCATTGGAAGAGACCCTAATGCTGGGAAGGATTGGGGTCAGGAGAGAAGGGGACGACAGAGGATGAGATGGCTGGATGGTATCACCGCATCGATGGACATGGGTTTGGATGGATTCCAGGAGTTGGTGATGAACAAGGAAGCCTGGCATGCTTCAATTCATGGGGTCGAAAAGAGTCGGACATTACTGAGAGACTGAACTGACTGATAGTCAATAAAATGTTTAGCTTTAACAGAGCATGAAATCTTGAAGAACAGCAGTAACCCTTTCCTACCCCAAACCTTTACAGAATTAATCAAACATATCTCTCTGAGTTATTGGCTGGTAGGTAATTGCTGATAAACTGAAGTGTGTGTTGATAAGAAAAACTCAGGAGCAGTATATTTTTCTGGTTTTATTTGATAATGGAAAAAAATACTCCATTGCTTATGCCAGCCACTTTGTGCTAAAGCTAGTTGTGCTGTGACCTGTGTCATTGGTGTCAAGATGTACAATGCCTCCAGGAAACCAGTTAGCAGAATCAGTGGAAAATTATGGGCTACTTGTATATGAAATACATACAGGATCTAGAGGATCAGTAGTTCAGCCATAGAGTTTATAGACAACAGTATGAAATATAGTAGTTTTGTAATATAAACCTACATTATTTGTTTATCTTTTTGAAAGATATTATTTAAAGCATTAATGAGCTCAAAAACCTAAAATACTTGAAAAATAAAAAAGGAGTACTATATTTTCACTTCTCATGAAAGTCGATTAATGCTAAGTTGAGAAACAATTTGTCAACATTTACTGTTCTTTGATGGTTGTGGTGATGTCAGTGAACACACGAAACAAATCTGCTGAATAAGCCTTTGCATCTACTTCAAAACTTAATAATTATTTTAAGAAGATTTCGAAGAGAATAATTTTACACATGGAGCTGAAGAAGGTACATTTGTATCACAGTATTATTTTTCTTTTTGATCAAATTAGTTATAAATGTAACTAATTTTTAATTTTAGGTTTTCTTGTGTGTGTTTGAAAAGCATTAGCATATTAGTTCTATTAGAGGAAATATTTGGCAGCATTGAATGATGTCAATATTATTTCAGTCATCTGATTACAAAGAGGAAATAAATCCCCCAAATAAATCAGTTTTTAATTCAATTCATAGAGTCCAAGTAATATTTTAAAACTTCATTTAATTAAAGGTGAACTATGTGGCAATTATGTAGATGCTGGGCTTTCCAGATGGTGTTAGTGGTAAAGAACCTGCCTGCCAATGCAGGCTACACAAGAGACATGGGTTCGAATCCTGGGTTGGGAAGATCCCCTGGAGTAGAGCATGGCAACTCACTCCAGTATTCTTGCCTGGAGAATCTCATGGACAGAGGAACCTGGTGGGCTATAGTCCACAGGGTTGCAAAGAGTCAGACATGGCTGAAGCGACTTAGAACGCACATGTAGATCCTATTGCTAAATTTTGAAAATGAAACTTTGAAGTTCTGACTGTGTTTGTTTTGAAATTTTGGGAAACTTTAATGAGGAGAGTGCCAAAAATGTTCAACTTTTGAAGTTTTAGTCAATTGGAGTTATTGAGAAAAAAACTAACAAAAATATATTGAAATATATCCCTACAAAAACAAGGAGGAATGGAATCAATTAAGCACAGGGAGCAAAGTATAACATCTAATAGTAAAATTACATAATTATGCTCTGCGATGTATCTTGACTTTGGGGAAAATGTATGAATAGAGCTCATAGTTTTCATTGGATTCATGTCTATTCTGAGAAAGCCTTTCTTTTGTGGCAACTAAATTTTGCTAAATATTCAAATTAGCCATAAATAAAAATCATTTAATGATTTTAGACTTGTAAACACATTTAAAAAAGTTCTCTGAATGAAGGTATGTGTGACAATATTTGAGCTAAAATTTTTATGCATTTTAACTAAAAATTGAGTCGAGAATATTCTTTTTGCAAAATTTGCTTTGCATTTGTCAGATATCTCAGTGCCTATTGTGAATGAATTTACAATAAAAACTCTTATGCTCTATATAGAGAGTCAATTGAAGATGTCAAAAGACAATTTCAAACTCATTAACCATAAAATGAGTCATTGAGAAAGATTATACCAATTTGATGAAAAATTTAAAATGGTAAAACAATATTAAAGATAAATTCTTTAGGAAAAAATATCCTAATGTTACAGTGTTAAGGGAGAAAGAGCCAAGAAATTGACTCAGAAGCACTGTGACAAAGTACCAAGATTATTCTGATTATGTATTTTAAAAATATGTTTTTGATTAATATGAATAGTTTGTTATAATATTTATAACATTTTATGTTACTTTCATTTTAGAAAATTTTATCAAATGCATCATTGTATGTCTACCAACATCATAAAATTATTTTTCTATGAAAAATATGCATATTATTGAATAGTTTTTATTATTTTCAGTGCATCTTTTCACTTTCAAAACTATTCAAAAGACAAGAGAAATCTCTAGAGTACAGCTTCCTCAGCCTAATATTGTGCTCTGCCTCTCACTATGTTTGAGAATTTCAGTAAACTATTTAAAGTGAATCCATTTCTTTATTTGCAAAAATGAAGATATAAACCACAAATTTTATAGTGATATGAGGATTAAATTAGTGACTAATTGAATGTTATTGCCATCATCACTACCCTCATTGTCTTCTAAAATTTTTATTAAGGTGGCATCATTTTATAACTTACTTAAAATTAATGAATATCAGCAAAGGGTCCAGTGTATATGGCAAAAGAGAAAAGAAAAAGAATGTTAGGAAAAATAAGTTACAAGTAAAATATGGAAAAATCATTTGGCACTTTCTATAATAGGTTAGTGTTTTTCAGAAATATTAGTGCTTTTATTTAAATGTGTAAATGGGGTTACTTTTTCTCCATATGTGCCAGATGAATGGTTTTATGTCAAAATTATCAATAACTATGATAGAAATACTCAAATTATTACTTTAAAGTATTATTTATTAGAGAAAAGAAGAAAAATAGCAAATTACACATGGCATTTCATAGTCTTTGGCTAAAAAAGGGGGTTGCTTGAATAATAGAGACTTTGGAAGTAGTTACTATTCCTGAAAAGAGGCATATGATTATAGAAGCTATATGTCTTCCTTGTACATGTAACAGTTATACAAAAGAATGTTTGTAGTAGAAAGAAATACTTTCCAAATTTTTCCTTGTGTAGATGTCTCAATTCAAAGTAACTTTCTTTTCACTTAGTTCTATTTCTCTTTTTCTGTTAATAAATAAAATGGTTTTTGTATTTTACAACTATAATTAAAATTTACTATTTTTATATTTTATTTTATAAATCTAACTAACATGAGGTGAATTTTAGATTTAGGTCTAATAAAAATCTTTAAATAATTAGTGTTCAAAGCAAAAGTATAAACAAAATTACCATTAACTAGAATGCTTACTTTATCTGTTCCTTTATGCTTGCTTTGCTTCAGTCCTATCTGACTCTTTGGACAGATACAAATTTGGACCTTAGCCGTGAATTTTTATACAGAATAGATAGTTTTAGAGAAACATAATACAAATTATTTATAAATCTATAGTAAAATACAGCTTTCCCTGATAGAACTGCCAGATTGTGTGTGTGTGTGTGTGTGTGTGTGTGTGTGTGTGTGTGTGTGTATGATATCCTGCCAAATTTGAATGTTAGAAAAACAACTTGTAATTTTTTGTTTAAGTATGTTCCAAGTATCGCATGGGATATATTCATATTAAAACATTGTTTATCTGAAATTTAAATTTAGCTGGCCTTCTTGTATTTTATCTGGCAACTCTACTTTCTTCATCCTGTATATTTATGTATGTACATATATATATATATATATATATATATATATATATATATATATAAACACACCTATATGTGTGTATTTATTCAGATACTTTGGATTTCTTATTTGGATATCCTTTTTTTTTAACTTGAAATATAGTTAATTTAGAATGCTGTGCTAGTGTCAGATATACAGTGATGTGATTCAGTTATATACATATATATGTATGTAGCTACATATATTTTTTTCAGATTCTTTTCCAGTACAGGTTATTACACGATACTGAATATAGTTCCCTGTGCTATACAGTAAGTCCTTGCTGTTTGTCTTTTATAATATAGTAACATGTATCTGTTAATTTCAAACTCCTAATTTATCCCCTGTGCCCCTTTCTTCTTTGGTAGCCATAAGATCATTTTCTATGTCTGGAGTCTATTTCTGTTTTGTAAATTAGTTTATTTGTATCATTTTTTCATATTCCATATACAACTGATATTATATAAAACTTATCTTTCTCTATCTGACTTACTTCACTTAGTATGTTAATCTCTAAGCCCATCCATGTCACTGCAAATAGCATTATTTCATTCTTTTTGTGACCAAGTATTATTCCACCATATTTATTAATATATACCACATCTCCTTTACTATTCAACTGTCAATGGACATTAAGGTTATTTCCATTGTTTGGCTATTGTGAATAGTACTGCTGTGATCATAGGGGTGAATATAACTTTGTTAATTATATTTTTGTCCAGTTATATTTCCAGGAGTGAGACTGTTGATTCATATGGCAATTCTGTTTCTAGATTTTTGAGGAACCTCCCCATTGTTCATTCTATTGGCTGCACCAATTTACATTCCCACAAACAGTGTAGAATGGGAATAGTTTCCTTTTCTACACCGTCTATAGCATTTCTTGTTTATAGACGTTTTGATAACAGCTGTTCTGACCAGTGTGAGGTGATACACCATTATACTTTTGATTGGCATTTCTCTAGTAATGAGTGATGTTAAGCATCTTTTCATATGTTTGTTGGCCATCTGTAGGTTTTCTTTGAAGAAATGTCTATTTCGGTCTTCTACCCATGTTTTGATTGGATTGGTTTCTTGTTTGTTTTCATTTTGATATTGAGCTATAGAAGCTGTGTGCATATTTTGGAAATTAATTCTTTGTTGGTCACATTGTTTGCAAGTATTTTCTCCAGTCCATAGGTTATTTTTTCCATTTTTATGGTTTCCATTGTTGTGCAAAAGATTTCAATTTAATTAGGTCACATACATTTATTTTTGCTTTTATTTCTGTTACTCTAGGAAACAGACCCCAAAATATATTGCTGTGATTTGTAAAAAAGGGTGCTCTAAGTTTTCCTAAAGTATTTGGTCTTACATTTAGGCATTTAATCCATTTTGAGTTTATTTTTGTATATTGTGTTAGGAAATGTTTTAATTTCATATTTTTACATGTCACTATGCCAGCAGATTTGGAAAACTCAGCAGTGGCCACAGGACTGCAAAAGGTCAGTTTTCATTCCAACTCCAAAGAAAGGCAATGAAAAAAATGGTCAGACTACTGCACAATTGGACTCATCTCACATGCTAGTAAAGTAATGCTCAAAATTCTCCAAGCCAGGCTTCAACAGTATGTGAACTGTGAACTTCCAGATGTTCAAGCTGGATTTAGAAAAAGCAGAGGAACCAGAGATGAAATTGCCAGCATCTGTTGGATCATTGAAAAAGCAAGGGAGTTCCAGAAAAACATCTATTTCTGCTTTATTGACTATGCCAAAGCCTTTGACGGTGTGGATCACAACGAACTGTGGAAAATTCTGAAAGAGATGGGGATACCAGACTACCTGACTTCCTCTTGAGGAATCTGTATGTAAGTCAAGAAGCAGCAGTTAGAACTGGACATGGAACATGGTTCCAAATCAGGAAAGGAGTACATCAAGCCTGTATATTGTCACCCTACTTATTTAACTTATATGCAGAGTACATCATGAGAAACACTCTGCTGGATGAAGCACAAGCTGGAATCAAGATTGCCAGGAGAAATATCAATAACCTCAGATATGCAGATGATAACACTCTTATGGCAGAAAGCGAAGAACTAAAGAGCCTCTTAACGAAAGTGAAAGAGGAGAGTGAAAAAGTAGGCCTAAAACTCGACATTCAGAAAATTGAGATCATGGCATCTCGTCCCATCACTTCATGGAAAATAGATAGATAAACAGTGGCAACAGTGGCAGACTATTTTTGGGGGGCTCCCAAATCACTGCAGATGGTGTCTGCAGCCATGAAATTCAAAGATGCTTATTCCTTGGAAGAAAAGTTATGACCAACCTAGACAGTATATTAAAAAGCAGAGACATTACTTTGCCAACAAAGGTCCGTCTAGTCAAAGCTATGATTTTTCCAATAGTCATGTATGGATATGACAGTTGGACCAGAAGTAAAGATGAGCACCGAAGAATTAATGCTTTTGAACTATGGTGTTGGAGAAGACTCTTGAGAGTTTCTTGGACTGCAAGGAGATCCAACCAGTCCATCCTCAAGGAAATCAGTCCTGAATATTCATTGGTAGGACTGATGGTGAAGCTGAAACTCCAATCCTTTGGCCACCTGATGGGAAGATTTGACTCATTTGAAAAGACCCTGATGCTGGGAAAGATTGAGGGCAGGAGGAGAAGGGGACGACAGAGTATGAGATGGTTGGATGGCATCACTGGCTTAATGGACATGAGTTTGGGTAAACTCTGGGAGTTGGTGATTGACAGGGAGGCCTGGTGTGCTGCGGTTCATGGGGTCGCAAAGAGTCGGACACAACTGAGTGACTGAACTGAACTGTCTAATTTTCCAGTACCACTTATTTAAAATACTGTCTTTTCTTCATTGTACAATATTGCTTCCTTTGTTGAGATTAATTGACCATAAGTGTGTGGATTTATTCCTGGGCTTTCTGTCCTGTTCCATAGATCTATGTCTGTCTTTGTGCTAGCACCATATTGTCTTGATTACTGTAGCTTTGTGTCACAGTCTGAATGCACGGATTCCTCCAGCTCTTTTTTACTTTCCTCAGATTATTTTGGCTATTCAGGGCCTTTTGTGTTCCATACTAATTTTAAAATAATTTGTTCTAATTCTGTAAAAAATATCATTGGTAATTTGATAGAAACTGCATGACATCTGTAGATTGCCTTGAATATTACGGTTATTTTTTTTTTATCAGTCAGAAGTGTTTTATTTAAAAAATCAAAATGATGCAAAAAGGTCCCTTAATAAAGTCCGATTAAATTCAGTATTAACTCTCGCTCTCAAAAATCGATCAAGGAAACCAACAGGTGCAGCAGAGAAAAGCTGGCAGCTGTTGACAGTTCTTTGGTGGAAAAGTTGCATACTTATCTATAGCTGCCCTAATGATTATCAAGCCCAAGTTATATTTCCCAAAAATAGGTTTCAAGATACACTAAAGAAACTGTACAGATGCCTCCAATAGTATAAAAATTTGACAATGAAGTTTGAGGATATAGGAAAAGTCAAATATGACAACACACATGAATAATTTATAAAATAAACCTTTCAATCCTAGAAAAGTAAAATGGGGAGACTCCAAGTGGTAATGAACATAAAACAAGGGCTAGTAGCAAATGGGAAAACCCCAAACATTTTCCCAATGACTGAGTCACAAAATGATAGCTTAGGAGACTATTAACATGCAGTTTTCCTTCTGTTTATCATCAATACATAAATAAATTAGGGTTAATTTTTTTTCTATTCAATTACCATCATTTCTTTCTTTTTTAACTTTTCCCTAATTTTCTCTAGCAACATTCTTCCTTTGGTTTGACCAGTTGAACACAAAAGGTTTGGAACCTAAAGTGAGTATCAACTCATTATTGGAATAGCACTTGGGAAATGTAATCACAGAAAAGACAAGTTTGGGCAGCATTGGTGGCATAATGGTGAGCATAGCTGCCTTTCTAAAGAAGACAAATTTTAACTGAAGTGGCCTGACAAAGTTAAGCAGCCAATCTCAGTGTGACAGGGTCCTCCCTGTTAATCTCTAGGTTAATGCTTCTCTTGGAAGCATTGGATCACATGACCCAGCACAATAGTGGCATGCTCCCTGGTCGGTTACTACAGAGCTATGTGTGCAAACACCCACTCATTTAAGCTTACAATAAATACAAAGCATTGTTTAAAGCCATGTAAGTAAAGAAAATATATTGCGTTTCTATTGACCTGGTTTTCCTCTTGAACTGGCTTGGAGTGCTGTTCATGACACAGAAGACACAATAGTTAATTACTCACTACTCCAAGTTCCTTAGACTTTAGCACTTCCCGTTCTTGGAGCTTCAGGACTTTTTTTGCAGCAATAATGGTATTCTTCATCAGCATTGCCACTGTCATGGGACCAACACCCTCAGGGAATGGAGTGATGTAACCTGCTTTCTTCTTGACTCCTTCAAAATCCACATCTCCAACCAACTTGGGTTTAGCAGTTATGGGATCTTGAATTCTATTTATTCCCACATCAATGACAGCTTCTCCTTCCTTGATCATATCTGCTGTGATCAGATTTGGAATACCTGCAGCGGAGACCACAATATCTGCAAGAGCTGTATGTTTCTTTAACTCCTCCTTCGGAGTGTATCGATGAGATATCGTGACAGTGGCATCACCTCCGGGCCGTTCATGTGCCCCATCTGTGTGCAATAACATTGCAATGGGCATTCCAACATTTTTTGACCTTCGGCCACAACCACATTCTTCCCTAGGGTTGGAATGCCAGTTCGCTTAATTATTTCCCACACACCCCACGGAGTAGCTGGTAACATGGAACACTCGTCCAAACACATTCGCCCTACGTTAATTACATGAAAGCCATCGACGTCTTTGTCTGGAGAAACAGCGTTGCAGACCTTTCTCTCATGAATGTGCTCTGGAAGAGGCAGCTGAACAAGGAGGCCGTCTACATTATCATCGTTATTTAGTTTATTGATTAAATTCAACAGTTCTTCCTCTGAAATTGAAGCTGGTTTCACAATGGTTTCACTGTTGATTCCCACGCTGGCAGCTGCTCTGGTTTTGTTGAGGACGTAGGACTGACTTGCAGGATTCTCTCCACGCTCAGGTGCGGCCGCTTGTTGCCTGACGCCACCCACTCTTCCACCTCCTGCCTCACTTCCTGCTTGATCTGCTCAGCAAGTTTCCTTCCAGAAATGATAACAGCTTCATTTCGCACTGCTGAGAGGTGGAAAGGGCGATGGTGCAGGCGGCCACTCTGCGCGGACCGGAGCAGTAGTGTGGCCAAGATAAAAGGCGCCGCAGCCATCGTCAGCGCGGGGTGAATATTACGGTTATTTAAGGATATCGATTCTTCCAATCCAAGAACACTGTATTTCTTTCCATCTGTTTGTATCACTTCAGTTTCTTTCATTAGTGTCTTTAGAGTACAGGTCTTTTGCTTCCTTAGGTAGGTTTATTCCTAGGTATTACATTCTTTTTGATGTGATGGTAAGTGAGATTGTTTACTTAATTTCTCTTTCTGATATTTAGTTGTTAGTGTATGAAAAAAATCTTTTGATATAATATAATAACCTCCACATACATACCGCCAAGGTACTTTAGCCCAGCATCTAATACTTTTAAAAAAAGAAAAGAAGAAGTAGATGGGTGAGAGAGATTGAGAAACACAAAGCTAATATTTATGGACTACAAAATCTGTCCAATTAAATTTTTTAAACAGTTCAAAGATTGTAGGTTAATAAGCTTAGAAATCTACTCTAGGAGAAGAAAATAGACACATTATTTTGTTGAGAATACAAAGTCAAAGAAAGCCTCTATAAGCTAAGGCTGAATTGAAATTCTTTGGAACTTGGTAGAATGTTCTTTTAACAAAATCAAAGTGTGAAAAATGTGTAAATTTCTATTTATAAGAAATAACAGTAGAATAAAGTGAAGAAAATCATAGAGTGGTATTTTTTGTTATACTTTTCCAATTCCCTCATGATTAAGTGCTTTTATACCTTCAGTTGATGAGTACATAGTATGTTTACATAATAATAAATTTAATTGCTAACAGAAATTTAGATGCTATTGATAAAAGCAATTAGAGCACTTTTCAAATGAGCATCTGATAGAGTATTCATTTCAAATAAAGATTAATTCAGAATTCATCCATTTCATCAACACGGTAATGTTTGTAAGCATAAAAATACAGCCTCTAAAATTATGAAAATAAACTTTTTATCTCTTGAACTTGGTATGATTATCCACCTAACAAAAGAGAATCCATTTTAAATAAAATTGGAAAGGACTTCAGTGTTGCTTTATTTTTATCTTTTTTAAATTAATTAATTTTTAATTGAAGGATAATTGCTTTACATAATTTTGTTGTTTCACAGCAATGTGAATCAGCCATAGGTACACATATATCCCCTTCCTCTTCAGTCTCCCTCCCTTCTCTGTCTGCATCCTACCCCTCTAGGTTGATACAGAGCCCCTGTTTGAGTTCCTTGAGACATACAGCAAATTACCATTGGCTATCTATTTTACATATGGAAATTTAAGTTTCCATGTTACTCTCTCCATACATCTCATCCTCTCCTCCCCTCTCCTTGTGTCCATAAGTCTGTTTTCTACGTCTGTTTCTCCATTGCTGCCTTGAAAATAAATTTATCAGAACCATCTTTCTAGATTATTTTTATTTCTTTTATATAAATCTTATAACTTTATTTTATCAGTATTATAATTTTAGAAAACTAAAACATTAAAATATACTACATTTAAAGTAGCAGTAATCATCAAATATATTTCAAAAGGCCTTGCAAAGATACGTATTTGATATATATGATGAAGACTATTGAAGAATTTTCAGAATTATAAAAGAAGACAAGAATAATAAATATACCTTACTGTAATACAAAAGGCATAGTAACTAAATACTGGAGACATAAGTAAATTATTATAAGTTATTACAATAAATTATAAATTCTTATCATGTGAAAAATTCAGGAGATATTTGGATGATTGCTTGTTTTGTTTGGCCACACTTCACAGGATATTCTACTGTTCTACAATTCATCTGAGAGAACTGAATAGTGAAAACAAAAAAATGTACTTTTTTGAAAACATGTTTAATGAGGTAGTTCAGTTTCAGTTCAGTCGCTTATCATATCCGACTCTTTGCGACCCCATGGACTGCAGTATGCCAGGCCTCCCTGTCCATCGCCAACTCTCGGAGTTTACTCAAACTGATGTCCACTGAGTCAGTGATGCCATCCAACCATTTCATCCTCTGTGTCCCCTTCTCCTCCCACCTTCAGTCTCTCCCAGCATCACGGTGTTTTCAAACGAGTCAGCTCTTCTCATCAGGTGGCCAAAGTATTGTAGTTTCAGCTTCACCATCAGTCCTTACTGCAGGACTGATTCTTGAGGATGGACTGGTTGGATCTCCTTGCAGTCCAAGGGACCCTCAAAAGTCTTCTCCAACACTGTAGTTCAAAAGCATCAATTCTTCGGCCCTCAGCTTTCTTTATAGAAAAGAAACTCTCACATCCATACATGGTTCCTGGAAAAACCATAGCCTTGACTAGATGGCCCTTCATCAGCAAAGTGAAAACTGACCTTTTCTAGTCCTGTGGCCACTGCTGAGTTTTCCAAATTTGCTGGCATATTGAATGCAGCACTTTCACAGCATCATCTTTCAGGATTTGAAATAGCTCAACTGGAATTCCGTCACCTCCACTAGCTTTGTTCATAGTGATGCTTTCTAAGGCCCCCTTGGCTTCATATTCCAGGATGTCTGGCTCTAGATGAGTGATCACACCATCATGATTACCTGGGTTGTTAAGATCTTTTTGTACAGTTCTTCTATGTATTCTTGCCACCTCTTCTTAATACTTTTTGCTTCTGTTAGGTCCATACCATTTCTGTCCTTTATTGAGCCCATCTTTCATGAAATGTTCCCTTGGTATCTCTAATTTTCTGGAAGAGATCTCTAGTCTTTCCCATTCTATTGTTTCCTCTATTTCTTTGCGCTGATCACTGAGGAAGGCTTTCTTATCTTGCCTTCCTATTCTTTGGAACTCTGCATTCAAATTGGTATATCTTTCCTATTCTCCTTTGCTTTTGCTTCTTTTCTTTTCACAGCTATTTGTAAGAACTCCTCAGGCAGCCATTTTGCTTCTTCGCATTTCTTTTTCTTGGAGGTGATCTTGCTCCCTGTTTCCTGTACAATGCCAACCTTAATGAGGTAAAGTTGACATTATTACACATTGCAACAAAATGAATGTTCAGTAATAAAGATAATAATGGAAGAACTGAGTATATGTCCACTTTTCATCCAAAAACTGAAAAAGAAAATGTAATTGAAACAAATAATATATTATTTTAGAGAAAAACTTTGGATAACTACTGTTCATCACTGTATGCAAGAAAATAAATATCAGAGTTATTATTTAAGTCCTAATTTTTAAGAAATAATCTAGATGGAAATGGCAGTAATGATCTTACATTAAAATGAGTTTCTCAGTTATTGATATATCGAAAGCATTGTGTAAAGTTTATTATCTAATAAAATTATACTATATTAAATGCATATATAATATATACATAAGACATAATACAAAAATAAATAGCATACATAAAATGAATATGGCTCAGAGATTAAAGCGTCTGCTTGCAATGTGGGAGACCTGAGTTCGATCCCTGGGTTGGGAAGATCCCCTGGAGAGGGAAATGGCACCCCACTCCAGTACTCTTGTCTAGAGAATCCAATGGACGGAGGAGCCTGGTAGACTTCAGTCCACTTGGTTGCAAAGAGTTGGACACAACTGAGCGACTTCACTTTCCCTTTTCACTTTCATGCATTGGAGAAGAAAATGGCAACCCACTCCAGTATTCTTGCCTGGAGAATCCCAGGGACAGGGGAGCCTGGTGGGCTGCAATCTGTGGGGTCGCACAGGGTCGGACATGACTGAGGCGACTTAGCAGCAGCAGCAGCAGCAGCAGCAGCAATACTCTTAAAAACAAAGAGCCTTTAAAACTGAAATGAAAATCACCAAGATTTTTGTATAAAACTTGGCAAAAAGTACAAATAGACACTTCATATGAAAAAATTAACACATAATATGTTCAATATAACATGCAACCTAAAATTCAAACGACATAGTGCCTTCTCCCACAGCCTAGGATTGTTTACAGTGGGTTAAAAGGGGTAATCTTCCATGTTACCTTTGGGTTTTTAAGTTGAGGTAAACTTTTTGGAAAGAAAGTCGATATTTTATTGAGACTTTTAAATGTTCATACATTTTGGGTAAGTTCATTTCTTCTAGTATTTTATTCTAAAGAAAGCATCAATCAATCAGATATGCCAATATATATTTACATACAGATTTTTGTGACAGTTTTCAAAATAATGTCCCAAATTGAAAATGACCTCATTCTCAAATGAAAGGAAAATAATGAAGTAAATGACAATATCTATAAAACATATTTTGAAGCAAGTAAAAGAGTGCTTTTAAAATTATTTAATAAAATGGAGAAAAAGTCATGTTTTAATTAGCAGTCAAAACAACAATTCAACCAGTATCTTAAATTGTTAAGGTCAGGTCCAGCCCTCCAATAAGAATTAGAATTCCAAGGTGTATTCTCCTTTTCCTAATGCTTCACACTGGCAATAAGACTTATCCATTAGAGCTCCAAAAAGACAAGCAGGTACCAAATTCAAAAGCTAGAATTCATGTTTCAAGGACTATGAAGCAGAAGAAGTTTTGGAATGCTATCAGTGACCTCAAAATTAGAATAATCAACCTTTATGTGTTGTCAAACTTAAATTTGCAGGTAATTTTGCATTTAATAAAGACAAGAAGGAGACTGCTAAGGATTACATTTTGAAGTCCTCCTATATCTCAGACTCATTTAAAAATATTCTATGGGAAAAAAAAAAGAGACTTTTTCTCAAACACTTTCTCTAGAAAGCTTGAGTGTTTACAGAAAGCTGCTGGCCTGGATTGTGTTGTTATTCATATGGGCCTCCCTCCTGCTGATTGATGATACATGTGCATTTAGCATGTTGGCAGATTTCCCTTTGGTTTTTAAGGGGACAACCTAGCATACCCAAATCCACTGATTTTATACATAAATACTGAAGTAATTGTCCTGGGAATGAGGCGGACACTTTAGAGTCTCTTAGATTTCCTTATATTCCACTATTTTATTTACTAAGATTATGGTAATTCTGCCAATACCCTTTGGCAAATGGCTAATTAACAATGAATGAGAATTGTCAATTGGATATATTTATGTAAGCAAACAGAACAATTCAAGGCAACATCATTTATTATGCAATGTTTGTCTCAATTATTTTCATGTGATATAGTGCATGCAGATTTTCTAGAATAAACAGCAATGTTTAGAAATTAAAGCTTTTATATAGTGTGCTAATAAATTCTGAGAGCAGCAAGTCGATAGGCTATTCAAGTCAAACAAGAGCGTTTTAGAGGACAAAGGATTAACCTTAAATGTGAAAAATCGTAAATACATCCATTTTATTGACATTGTAATAACACAAATTTAATTCAGAATGGCCTTGGTTATATTCTTAGTGAGATGCTATCAAATAAGAACATAATGACTACAGCTTGTTCAAACTACAGGAATATGAGTCATGAAAACTGCCTGTAAAATTTTCAGGTCTTTAGATCCACCTTTTCATGTTTGGTATTCCAAAGGCGTACCTTCAGTTCGTTTTTCTTTGAGATACAATTCATGTACCATAACATTGATATCTTTTTAGTGACTTTAGTGTATCTGCAGTGTTGAGTACATCACCACTTTAATTTTAATTTCAGAACATTTTCACCATCCCTCTAAGAAAGTCCACACCCATTAACAGTCACTCCCCATTGCCTAAGGGAATTAATTCTGAAATTAGGACTAGTCATTTTGTTTCTTTGATCAAAAAAGGCAATTACAGACCTTTTGAATTGAAAATAATTCTTGATTTTTTAAAAGCAATTCTTGCCCCAGGTGAGCTAGGACTTCAGTCTGTTGCCACGAAGATGCCATTAAAATAATTGTATCATCAAAAATGGCTACAAGAGAAAAGATGTTTCTTCTATTTTGTGGAGATTTTCCTAAACGTCTGTAAAAGCTTTGTCAATATTTGCCAGTTTCTAAATACAGTTCTCTCTCTGTATCCTGCTGGGTATTGGTTTCCCCCAGTCCACATCACTTCCTCCCCTCTCAAATCCAGGTAGCAAAATCTGAGCACTCAACTCCCTTATATAAAATGTGTAATATAGTCAGCTTCCTGTATCTGGGAATCAGATATGTTCCTGATAAGATCAAAACAGATAACCATGGAGTTTATGTCTCTCTGAGATGGAGTTAGGCACAGACTCTGACCTTTCTAGGTGAGGCTAAGGAAGAGAATTGTGTTTTCACCTTGCATGTCTAACAGGACAAGGACCAGGCTTGTTTTATGCAGTGTATAGTAGTTTTAAATAGTATATGCAGTTTTATGTAGTGTATAGCCAGAGCTGAATTGACATAAAGGAGTAGATAGTCTCAGTGCAAGTACTATATGCCTCTGAAATCATTGTTGCTGTTGACATCTTTTGTCCTTTGTTGTCAGTCTCTAAAATAAATTAAGAATTTTGTTCACTTGAGAAAAGAAAGTTGTAATTCATGTTTCACATAAGTTAGCAAAAAAGTTTCTGCCAAAAGCTGAGTATCTGAAATATTTCAGTAAAAGGACCTAAATCAATAAAGACAAAAGTTACTATCAAATAAATAATAAAAGAAAATATTTAAATATATCTGGCAATGCCATATTTTACTGTAAGAGTCAAGTTAGAGGTTGAAACAGAGCTTAGAAGAGAGACATGTGCTCCAATATCCATTAGTTTTTTGTATACAATGTGTTTTTATATATACAGTGTGTTTTTAATAAGAGATATGGGTAAAATCAGAAAAGGGAGCAAGTAAGTTACCTATACTCCTAGTATTAATGCAAACTACAATTTGTATTTTGGCATATTTACCTTGTTCATTTCTGTGCAAAATATTATATTTTTGTTTACAATTTTTTCTTTGCTATGATTCAGATGTACAGAATATTTCATGATACTTTTAAACCAGATTTAGCAAGTGTTAAATTTTGCCTCATTTGCTGTATCATATTCTCTCTTCACACACATGTGCACATACACACATCTATTTATGCATAATTATTTATAGCCACATTCCTATATAAGCATATTTTTTCTGAATCACTTGAGAGCCAATGAGAGGCATGATATCTTTACCCTAAATATCTATAAAATTGAGAACTTGAACATTGTTAAAATATGTTATTTAATCCACAGTACATATTTAAGTTTTGTCAGTTGTCCCCATGGTGTTTTTTTTTTTTTTGCTTTTTTTTCATTTAATATGTCTTTGAAATCTCTCCGCATGTACACATAGAAATCTATATCATTCTTTTCACCCAATACAAAGTACACATGTTATCATTTATTTAGCCATTTCCCCTTTGATTGGAATTCAGTTCAGTTCAGTCGCTCAACCGTGTCCAACTCTTCATGACATGAATTGCAGCGCGCCAGGCCTCCTTGTCCATCACCAGATCCTGGAGTTTACTCAAACTCATGTCCATCAAGTCATTGATGCCATCCAGCCATCTCATCCTCTGTCATCCCCTTCTCCTCCTGACCCCAATCCTTCCCAGCATCAGGGTCTTTTCCAATGAGTCACTTCTTTGCATCAGGTGGCCAAAGGATTGGAGTTTCAGCTTCAACATCAGTCCTTCCAATGAACACTCAGGACTGATCTCCTTAGGTGTATTTTATAGTTTTTATCTCCTCAACAATGCATCTAAACTAGATCACAGTTTCCATGCACTTACCATGTCTAGTTCATCTCCATTAATGTTTAAAAAACACCCAAGCTTTCTCTCTTGGTTGACCTTGACATTTTTAAGAGGACAGGAAATAATAATGATAATATCTTATAGAATGTTCTGCACTTTGAGAGTTTCTAGTGTTTTCACATGATTTGCTTTGGGTCACACATTTTGGCTGCCTCCTAAGCAGCTCCTGTGAAGGAATCTAGTAAGAGAGAGTTTTCTAGTTGAAATAAAAACAAAGATGCAAAGCTTCCTTTGGGGCAGGTTTCACAGACTGAAGTAATTCCATAGCAAAGGAGGGCATTGTGAAGAAGGAATGGAAAACTTCCTCTTTGGTGTAAGTGTGGCTCTGAGGGAGAGAATTTCTAAATATTTTAGGGAGACAGCAATGTCTGAAATAGTATTTCCCAAAATAGGAGACAGATGTCTCTAGGGATTCAGGTATGATGTGTGTCTCTAGGGATTCAGGTGTGATGAATGCACTGTACTGATGGATTTGGATTTCACTGGCTGACCACATTAATGGTTAAATCTAAAGGACAAGTGGGACAGAGAATTTGGGAATACTCAGTGGGAAGCACACTCCTTCCCCATACGTTTCCTTCCAGATGGAGAAAGGTCCACTAGGATGAACCCCCTGTGTGCCCCTCATCTCCACATTGAACCATCCTCAGGGATGAAAGGATACTTTAACTGGTGAACTTTGGATTATGGAACTGGCATAAATGTTTCTTTGTTCCCTGGGAGCAGCCTTGTCCATAAAACAAGAGTTCTACTTTGTTCCTTCATGCTGTGAGGGTCTCAGAGACAATGTCTGCCTTGTGTAGTGCACAGTACTAGTTCTGTGCTGGGGGTGACTTCTCTAATTCTGAAAGTCAATGTTTGGAGTTGACTTCCTTAAAGATTTAAGCCACATCTTCACATTATTCTTAGCTGGTTTGTTTTTCTCATTTCTCAATTGGTTCAGTTCTTTTGTAGAGATGAGATTTTTATTATTGGCCAAGTAAATCCCATTTTTACTTGTTAGCATCCTAGTGCTGCATTCTGTGAAGTCTTGGTTACTGTAGTATCTCTAACTGCATCTCGTTTTAAAAATAATTTTATTTATTTATGTTTGGACATGCTGGGTCTTTGTTGTTGGGTGGGCTTTTTTCTAGTTGGGGGTGAGTGGGGACTACCCTTTGCTGTGGTGCATAGGCTTCTCATTGTTGTGGCTTCTCGTTTCTCAGCACAGGCTCTAGGGTGCACGGGCTTCAGGAGTTGCAGCTTGTGGGCTCAGTAGTGTGGCTCCCAGGCTCTGGAGCACAGGCTTAATTAGTTGTGGTGCACTTGCTTAGTTGCCCCTCAGCATGGTAGCTTCCCAGACTAGGAATCAAACCCATGTATCCTGCATTGGCAGATGGATTCTTTACCACTGAGTCACCACTGAAGCCCCCTAAATGCATCTTATTTATTTCTTACTTGAGATTTTATCCCATTATTTATTACAGTGACTGTATGTCTCTATGTTAATGATATAAAATACTTTATCATTGTGATGGTTTTGCTAAAAATCTACAGCATAACATTGTTGAAACTGAAGCTCCCACCTGGTTTATGTTGTTGTTTGGCTGTGTATGAAAATAAAACTATTTTAATATTTTTAAACACTTTATTTCTTCTTTATACAACTACTATCAAATTTTTCTGGTTTTCATTTCACTTACATTTCATCCTAAGTTATAAAACATGCTTCAATGGGGCTTTTATTCAATACACTAAAATCTTTTCTTGTACTATATAATTTAAATCTAATTATATCCATGCATTTAAAACATTAATTACAGCAATTTATCAGTGTAATATATTCTTCTCAAACTCCTGGCTTATATCTTTATTCTCTTCCTATGTCTCTGCTTTCATTTATTAATTATTTTTTAAAACTGGGAAAAGGTAGTGGTAGGCAAAGACATACAATGATAGGGGTTCCTTACTTTTTATCAGTTTTATGAACTATACTCTAACGAATGTATTCTCAGGATAGTCCATCACTGTATGATACTAACAAAAAGCAATTGTGTATAAAGCAAGATACATAAGATATCCAACCATAAAAATAATGAAAATATTTCCTTTTTTGAGAGAAATGGCAAAATCATTTTGGAAAACAATTTAGAGGCATATATTAAGATCTTTTAGCTCAGTTGGTAAAGAATCCACCTGCAATGCAGAAGACCCCGGTTCAATTCCTGAGTCAGGAAGATCCTGGAGAAGGAAAAGGCTACCCACTCCAGTATTCTTGGGCTTCCCTTGTGGATCAGCTGGTAAAGAATCCGCCTGCAATGGGGGAGACCTGGGTTTGATCCCTGGGTTGGGAAGATCCCCTGGAGAAGGGAAAGGCAACCCACTCCAGTATTCTAGCCTGGAGAATTCCATGAACTGTATAGTCCATGGGTTTGCAAAGAGTTGGACATTCCTAAGCAACTTACTCCTACTTCACTTGGTCATTTCTGGAACATTATGCTAAAAAAGGCTTTCCAGGTTGTACTAGCAGTAAAGAACCTACCTGCCAAGGCAGGAGACATGAGACATGGGTTCGATCCAGGGTCAGGAAGATCCCTCGGAGGAGGGCATGGCAACCCACTCCAGTACTCTTGCCTAGAGAATCCCCATGGACAGAGGAGCCTGGCAGGCTACAGTCCATAGTGTTGCAAAGAGTCAGACATGACTGAAGCAACTTAGTATGCACATGCTAATAAAGTGCTTTTAATTTTTTAAAGACTTTATGCACAAAGATTTTTACAATAAACAATGTAGAACATCTGAGCTTTTTAACAAAAATAATGGTAAAATAAAGCATGATATATAAACATAAGAGACTATATTAGAGTCATTAAATTATGTTAATAAGTCTACTTTAATATGCAGGGTACATATGCCATAATAATAAAAGGAAATTATACATTTGTTATGATGACAACAATACAAAACTGAAAAAAACCCAGATGTAGGAAATATAGAAATATTTACATGGAAATAAGACAAAATGTTTATAGTGGCTGTCTTAGGTTTAATAAATATATTATTTTTCTTTAATTTTTAATTTTTCAATCACAGTTTAAATGACTATGGACTGTCATGCAAATATCATTCCTAATAAAACCCTGTACTTATTAGGGCTTTTAAAAGTTATTGTAATAGTATGTATTTTAAAAGTTATCATAATGGTAAATGTAACATATATCAAAATGATTATGTATGTGATTTCTTGGATTGAGTTAATCCATGAATCTGCACAATGGCGTTAAATTAATTTAAACTTTGAAAGTAGAGAGAGAACAGAGGGCTAAAAAATTCTAAGTTCTTATTTGATGCTTATTCAGTAGGTGTTTCCCACAGGAGCATGAGGGAAACAGTATGGATTCACTAGTTTTATTCTTCCTTGTGGATTTTTAAAAAATTACCTCTGCAGCTCAGGAATCTTTATGGTTGTAACTATAATTTTTTATTTGCCTCAGTAAAATCTTGTTTATAGCCTTTACATATATTTTTTTCTCTTGCTTTTTATGCCATTTCTTCTGTTAAATTCATTTTTCCCTTGAGGATTTCATTAGTCAGCGTCTTAGAGAAAGAATTGAAATACCAAATAAAGGCCCAAAAGGGGATGGTTTACATTAATAAGAATTATTTTTCCTGCCATAAGTGAAAGTGAGAATAATGTCCTTAAGTTCTACAACTTCTAAAGCATGGCTGAACACAAATAATATGGTACAAATATTAAAATATTCATGCTATCAGAGGAAGTACTTTATATTCTTAAACTCTAAATGTACATATATGCACAGTTATATATGATATATCTAATTGTTTAATTTATAATATCAATATTATTATAGCATATATATTTTTCTCTCAAACATTTTAATAAATATTTTATGGTTTTCCTCATGTCAAAGTACATGGAACATCTTCATCCTTCTTCAAATTTATTTTGTGTTCTATTTTGAGAATGAGCCATAATTAGTTTTTTAAATTTTTTGATAATTATTTAAATCATTCTTCAACTACTGCTTCTGTTATTATAAACAAAATCTTGTAACAACTATCTTAGTATATATGTCTTTGTTCTGATTATATTTTCAAAGTAGGAACATTAAATATAATTGAAACATGGTTATCACTGAATTAAGCTTGTGTTATACAAGTAAAGGATAAACAATATATAAGTGACATTAGTGATAGGGCTAATACAAACTGATCTATGTTTAGAATTGCCCTTACAGGAATTAGATCACAAGAAAATAGTGTAATCAGATAACTAAGAAACATCACTCTAATCATCAACCAAGAGAATAATGGTAATGGTGATGCTGATTTTATTAAAATTTTATTAAAACCTTGTGATGTGCCAGTGAGTGAGTTAAACCATCTTACATAATTCCTACAAAAACTCTACTAAAAAGATAATACTATTGTGCTCATTTGTAAATGAAGAAATTAGGTAAATTTATTTGACCCAGGTCACATAATGGAATCTATTTGCAAAGCAAGAATTCAGTTTCATTATATATAATCCCAGAGGAGATACCCCACGTCCAAGAGCAAAGGAGAAGCCCCAGAAAGACAGCTCAGTTCAGTCGCTCAATTGTGTCTGACTCTTTGTGACCTCATGAACCACAGCACTCCAGGCCTCCCTGTCCATCACCAACTCCCGAAGTTTACCCAAACTCATGTCCATTGAGTCAGTGATGCCATCCAACCATCTCATCCTCTGTCATCCCCTTCTCCTCCTGCCTTCAGTCTTTCCCAGCACCAAGGTCTTTTCAAATGAGTCAACTCTTCGCATCAGGAGGCCAAAGTATTGGAGTTTCAGCTTCAGCATCAGTCCTTCCAATAAACACCCAGGACTGATCTCCCTTAGAATGAACTGGTTGGATCTCCTTGCAGTCCAAGGGACTCTCAAGAATCTTCTCCAATACCCAGTTCAAAAGCATCCATTCTTCTGTGCTCACTATTCTTGCCTTGAGAACCCCATGAACAGTATGAGAAAAAAAGCAAGATGGTAGAAGGGGTGAATTCACATTTAGAATCAAACCCCAGGCTCAGAGGGCTCAAACAAACCTTGTGTATTCCAGGACCTAGAAACCCTACAGAGACTGAGACAGAGCTATGTTTGAGTGCCTCCTTTGGAGGTACGGGTCAGCAGTGGACTGCCACAGGGGCAGGGGCTCTGGGTGCAGCAGACTTGGGTATGGCTGGGTACAGCAGACTTGCATAAGCCCTCTTGGAAGAGGTAGCCATTAACCCCACCAAAGAGCTGCCAGAACTTACCCAGGACTGGGAAATAGACTATTGGAGGACACAAACAGAAATGTGTGCATACCAGGACCAGGAAAAGGAGCAGTGACCCCACAGAAGACTGACTCAGACTTGCCCCAAAGTGTCCAGGAGTCTCCAGTGGAGGTGTGGGTCCATGGTGGCCTGCTGCTGGGTTGAGGGCACTGAGTGTAGCAGAACATGTATGGGATCTTTTGAAGGAGGTTTCAATTGTCTTCATTACCATAGTTTAAGTGAAGTTGCTCAGTTGTGTCCAACTCTTTGTGACCCCATGAACTGTAGCCTAATAGGCTCCTCCGTCTATGGGATTTTCCAGGCAAGAATACTGGAGTGGGTTGCCATTTCCTTCTCCAGGAGATCTTCCCAACCCACGGATTGAACCCAGGTCTTCCACATTGTAGGCAGACACTTTACCATCTGAGCCACCAGGGAAGTCAAGTTGCATAGAAACCTGGAAAGTTAGGCATGAATCAAGGCATGAATCCATGAATCAAGGCAAATTGGAAGTGGTCAAACAAGAGATGTCAAGAGTGACATGCCATAGATTGGCCCCAGGTTAAAAACAGGGAGGGAATACAGCTCTACCCATCAACAGAAAATTGGATTAAAGATTTGCTGAGCATGGTCCCACCCATCAGAATAAGACCAAGTTACCCCTCAGTCTCTTCCATTAGGAAGCTTCTGTAAGCCTCTTATCCTTTTCCATCAGAGGGCAGACAGACTGAAAACCACAATCACAGAAAACTAACCAATCTGATCACATGGACCACAGCCTTGTTTAACTCAGTGAAACTATGAGCCATGCTGAGTAGGCCCACCCAAGATGGATGGGTCATGGTGGAGAGTTCTGACAATGTCACCAGAAAGAATGAAGGGGTGGAGACAAAGCAAAAACAACACTCAGTTGTGGATGTGACTGGTGATGGAAGCAAAGTCCGACACTGTAAAGAACAATATTGCATAGGAACCTGGAATGTTAGGCATGAATCAAGGCATGAACCCATGAATCAAGGCAAATTGGAAGTGGTCAAACAGGAGATGTCAAGGGTGAACGTTGACATTTTAGGAATCAGTGAACTAAAATGGAATGGAATAGGTGAATTTAACCTAGATGGTCATTAGATCTACTACTATGGGCAAGAATCCCTAAGAAGATATGGAGTAGCCCTCATAGTCAACAAAAGAGTCCGAAATGCAGTATTTGGGTGCATTTGCTAAAGCAACAGAATGATCTTTGTTCGTTTCTAAGGAAAGCCATTCAATATCACAGTAATCCAAGTCTATGTCCTGATGAGTAATGCTGGATAAGCTGAATTTGAATGGTTTGATGAAGACCTACAAGACCGTCTAGAACTTATGACCAAAAACGATGTCCTTTTCACTATAGGTGACTGGAATGCAAAAGTAGGAAGTCAAGAAACACCTGGAGTAACAGGTAAATTTGGCCTTGGAGTACTGAATGAAACAGGGCAAAGGGTAATAGAATTTTGCCAAGAGAATGCACTGGTCATAGCAAACACTCTCTTCCAAGAATGCAAGAGAAGACTACATATGGGCATCACCAGATGGTCAATACCAAAATGAAATTCCTTATATTTTTTGCAGCCAAAGATGGAGCAGGTGTATACAGTCAGCAAAAACAAGACAGAGAGCTGACTATGGCTCAAATCTTGGACTCTTTATTGCCAAATTCAGACTTAAATTGAGGAGAGTAGGGAAAACCACTAGAACATTCAGGTATGACCTAAATCAAATCCCTTATGATTATATGGTGGAAGTAACAAATAGATGCAAGGGATTAGATCTGATAGACAGAATGCCAGATGAACTATGGATGAAGGTTCATGATATTGTACTGGAGACAGGGATCAAGACCATCCCCAAGAAAAAGAAATGCAAAAAAGCAAAATGGCTATCAGAGGAGGCCTTACAAATATCTGTGAAAAGACTGGAAGTGAAAAGCAAAGGAGAAAAAGAAAAATAGACCCATTTAAATGCAGAAATCCAAAGAAAGCTGGGAGAGACAAGAAAGCCTTCCTTAGTGATCAGTGCAAAGAAATTGAGGAAACAATAGAATGGGAAAGACTAGAGATCTCTTCAAGGAAATTAGAGATACCAAGGAAACATTTCATGCAAAGATGGGCTCAATAAAGGACAGAAATGGTATGGACCTAACAGAAGCAGAAGATATTAAGAAGAGATGACAAGAATACACAGAAAAACTATACAAAAAAGATCTTCATGACCCAAATAATCATGATGGTGTGATCACTCACCTAGAGCCAGACATCCTGAAATGCAAAGTCACTACGAACAAAGCTAGTGGAGGTGATGGAATTCCAGTTGAGCTATTTTCAAATCCTACAAGATGATGCTATGAAAGTACTGCACTCAATATGCCAGCAAATTTGGAAAACTCAGCAGTGGCCACAGGACTGGAAAAGGTCAGTTTTCATTCCAGTGCCAAAGAATGCTAAAACTACCGCACAATTGTACTCATCTCACACACCAGCAGAGTGATGCTCAAAATTCTCCAAGCCAGGCTTCAGCAGTACATGAACCGTGAACTTCCAGATGTTCAAGCTGGATTCAGAAATGGCAGAGGGACCAGAGATCAAATTGCCAGCATCTGCTGGATTATTGAAAAAGCAAGAGAGTTCCAGAAAAACATCTACTTCTGCTTTATTGACTATGCCAAAGCCTTTGACAGTGAGGATCACAACAAACTGTGGAAAATTCTGAAAGAGATGGGCATAGCAGACCACCTGACCTGCCTCTTGAGAAATCTGTATGCAGGTCAGGAAGCAACAGTTAGAACTGGACATAGAACAACAGACTGGTTCCAGATAGGAAAAGGAGTACATCAAGGCTGTATATTTTCAACTTACATATTTAATTTATATGCAGATTACATCATGAGAATTGCTGGGTTGGATGAAGCACAAGCTGGAATCAAGATTGCCAAGAGAATATTGATAGCCTAAGATATGAAGATAACCCCACCCTTATGGAAGATGTGAAGAAGAACTAAAGAGCCTCTTGATGAAAATGAAAGAGGAGAGTGAAAAAGTTGGCTTAAAACCCAGCATTCAAAAAACTAAGATCATGGTATCTGGCCATATCATTTCATGGCAAATCGATGGGGAAACAGTGACAGATTTTATTTTGGTGGGCTCCAAAATCACTGCAGATGGTGACTGGAGCCATGAAGTTAAAAAATGCTTACTCCTTGAAAGAGAAATTATGACCAACCTAGAAGGCCTTTTAAAAAGCAGAGACATTAATTTGCCAACAAAGTCAGTCTAGTCAAAGCTATGATTTTTCCAGTAGTCATGTATGGATGTGAGAGTTGGAATATAAAGAGAGCTGAGTGCCGAAGAATTGATGCTTTTGAGCTGTGGTGTTGGAGAAGACTCTTGAGAGTCCTTTGGACAGCAAGGAGATCCAACCAGTCCATCCTCAAGGAAATCAGTCCTGAATATTCATTGAAGGGAGTGATGCTGAAGCTGAAAGTCCAATACTTTGGCTGCCTGATGGGAAGATTTGACTCATTTGAAAAGACCCTGATGCTGGGAAAGATTGAAGAAGAGAGGAGAAGGGGATGACAGAGGATGAGATGGTTGGATGGCATCACTGACTCAATGGACGTGTGTTTACTCAACCTCCCATCACCAGGAGTTGGTGATGGACAGGGAACCCTGGTTTGCTGCAGTCCATGTGGTCCCAAAGAGTCAGACACGATTGAGCGACTGAACAGAACTGCTATATAATCCTATGAATAAGTGTAGCAGTAGGAGTAGAAAGAGCACCGAATAGAAATATCTGCATCCCGGGTCCTCCTTGAGGTTGGCTTCTAGCTATTAAAATGACTTTGGTCACAACCATAATGAGTCACATAGTGAGAAAGGAAAAACTCCGTGCATTGGGTCAAGGCCACTCAGTTTCACCCCCACAAACACCTAATTCAAGGTAGTATTTTTCTGTTTAAATGAGCTTAAACACATTCAAATACTTTGTAGTCCATAAAATGGAAAAGTGAGAAAATGATGAGATTGTGATGATTATATGTGTTAATCATGATTTTTTGTTTATTTCATTTATAAAATTATACATGTCCAAGAAGATAAAGACCAACTGAGCCAATTAATTATATCAAAGATTCTATGATATTGTTTTTTAGTTATATCTGAGTACTACATACTGAAATAGAAAAGAAGTGGGAGAAAACCTAGGGGGGAACTGAAATACTGTTCAATATTTCTTTAATCTTGCTCCTATCCAATGATGGATTCCGTGGTGGCTCAGATGGTAAAGCGTCTACCCGCAATGCCGGAGACATGGGTTCGATCCCTGGGTCAGGAAGATCCCCTGGAAAAGGAAATGGCAACCTACTCCAGTACTCTTGCCTAGAAAATTCCATGGATGGAGGAGCCTGGTGAGCTGCAGTCCATGGGGTTGCAAAGAGTTGGACATGACTGAATGACTTCACTTTCTTTCTTTCTTTAGACTAGACCACTTGAAGAATTCTATAGTGGTTCCTAGGTGGCACAGTGGCAAAGAATCTGCCTGTCAGTGCAAGAGATGCAGGAGACATATGTTCGATCCCTGTGTAGGGAATGCCCCCTGGAGGGGAAAATGGCAACCCACTCCAGTGTTCTTGCCTGGCTATTCCCAGGCATAGACGGAGGAGATTGATGGACTACAGACCATGGGGTCTCAAAGAGTTTGATGTGATTGAGGATGCATGCAATTGTGACTGAAGTCATTTTTAAAGTAAAGAAAGTAAAAGTTGCTCAGTCTTTTCTGATTCTTGGTGACCCTATGGACTATACAGTCCATGGAATTCTCCAGGCCAGAATTCTGGAGTGGTTAGCTTTTCCCTTCTCCAGGGGATCTTCCCAAACCAGGCATCAAACCCAGGTCTCCCGCATTGCAGGCAGATTCTTTACCAGAAAAGTAAAATGCATGTATTATAAACTTCCAAGACAACCACTTAGATATTGAATCAACATGTTTGCTTTACTATTGATTTCCTTCTCTCTTACCTCTCAAAAATGTAGGATCATTTGATCTTTTTACCTCAAAAGGTTCAGTTAAAACTGTCTCTTTTCTACCATGATTAAAAATTCTACATTGATGAAAAAAGATGAAAAGTTTTCTTCCACTCTGGGATGCAATCCAGGGAAACCAAATAATTTATATTGAGGTAGAAATGAGACAAAGGACATATTTCCTAATTAATGAACATAAAGGTTGAAGTTGGTAGAGCAAGATTTTAGGGAAGAGCAAGAAGAAGCTTCCCTGAGCAACATTCCACATCCCCTCCCATGGTTCCCAAGTAAGGAATAACAAAGAGCCAAAAAGTGGTAGTTATGAACTTGTATGAAGTTAACATGTTTCAGATTCTCAATGTTTGTTGTTCATTACTGTTAACATTATGTTTATATGAACTCTTATAAGAATACATCTTGTTCAGAAGCCCTCAGAAGAAATCTTGTCTTGGAATTTAAGTTTCTGTCTCCACATGTATCTATATATTGGTATCTATATCTGTCTACTTGTATATCTATCTGTCTGCTTAATGCTTGTTGGTTTCTTATGTTATTTATTTTCTGATGCTGCTTTTTATCATGATAAATATGTTGCTACTTTGAGCTGTTAAAGCTAAGGAATAGGGGTAGCATCAAAAAAACTGATGAAAGCAAGTGATTACCTTCTTCTTTGGCTCATTTCCCTAGTCAAGGCACAGAAAGCAAGCTCTTTAAAGGATGAAAAATAAAATGAGTAGAGGAAACTTTCCATGGACTCTCTTCTACTCAGCCACATTTTATCTGTTGGCTATTTATATTTTTTACCCACTGCAGCATCAGGAAGCTGAAAGGTGGGAAAACCAATCTTTAGAAATGCATTTGGGGCTCACTCAAACTTGATTTTACAGATGGAATTGTTGTCCAGTTTATCAGATAAGGGCAGATTAACACCACTACAGAAATAATGAAAGCAATGACCTTCAAACAACTGATACAATATATTTTCCATTTTTACAAAGATATAATTTTACCAATAAATGTTAGCTGTGTCTGGGAAGAGATTGTGGGGAATGATTCCTTAACTGGATTTTCTCTGGTCGGTGCTGTAAGCTTTTCTAGTGTGTGTCTGGACCTTTTCTGAGCTGCCATGACTACACTGGACATTCCTTTTTAAGTTTAATTTTTCTTCAAGGAACATAGAAGTGTTTTTTGGGGGGAAGATACATAGATGGTACCAAAGAAAAGATAAAGAAAGGGAGAGAGGGGAAGGTGGAGGAGGTAGAAAATCTGTGTCTTAAACATTATTACAAGTATTTCATTGGGGTTTCTTTTGAAATAAAAATTTGTTGTTGAAGAATGGAACAGTCTTTGTTATTTGTAGTTTTATTGCTTTTGGTTAATCTAAATGATCCTGGAAAGAACTTTAAGCTGTATGATACCACTATCTATCCTTTAGGTACACAAAAATAATATTTAAATATCCTAATTGTTCTGGCTGAGTCTATAAATCCAATTTACTTTGTTTTCCTGTTTAAGTAAAATTATACTCCTAAAAAGTATTTGGCATAAACATCTGCTCACTCTTTTTATCTCTTTCATTGCCCAGGAAGGATATTCATTTCAACCCTCTTTGTTCTCTTCTCACTGCCATTGGAACTTGACCAGAGTTCTAGCAGGGCATGCCCAAGGTTAGGAGATGCTTATACAGGCCGACAGCAGCAGGTCTCTGCATACCAGGCAATCTGCCATGAGATAATGCCTCTTTCATATAGGAACATGGGACCTGATAAGACTGTCATTAAGAGAATGTGGAATGAGGTATAGGGCATTCCAATTCTACAGAAAAAGTAACGTGATTTATCATAAGACAATAAAATAAGTACATGGTGGTATTTTGACTGTGTCTCTTCACTGTAATATATATTAGGTATCTGTTACTAACCTAAATGAGAATAGAAAATTATAGCTGTATGCCATCATTGTAAATTGTCTTTTATATTAAAAATGTAGAGCTCAAAAAAGAAGAGCCACAGCTCTGCTCATAGACCTTAACTATAGATTCTTCTTTATTAGTTCTCCTTAAGAACAAAAGGTCATGTAATTGAAACAATTAAAAAAGAAGGCAGTAAAAGACCTTAAGGAAAAGAATAAGCTCATGGATAAAGAACAGAGAAACTTGGAAGGGTAACTGAATTTTTAACTGACTAGAAATAAAGGGATTTTACTGAAAGATATTTTTAACTCTTGTCTTGCTCTTAGAGTTCTGAGAATTTCATTTTCATTGACTTAGAAAAAGGCCCATTAGTTAATTGGGGGCATAGTAAAGAGAAGAATTCTCTTAAAAATAGGTCTGCATGTATACCTGTTGAATAGCCAGAATTTGGAATACTAACAATACCAAACACCAGCAAGGAAATAGAGCAACAGGAACCCCCATTCATTGCTGAGGGAAATGCAGAATGGTGCAGCCACTTTGGAAGACAGCTTGGTGGTTTCTAACAAAATTGAACATACACTTACCATACAATTTAAGAATGTCATTCCTAGGTATTTACCTGAAGGAGGTAAAAACTTATCTCCACAAAAGCACATGCATATGGATGTTAATAGCAGCTTTATTCATAATTACTAAAACTTAAATCAATCATTAGTCCTTCAGTAGGTGAACAGGTACATAAATTGTAGTATATCCAGATAAGGAACTACTAATTAGGGCTAAAAATAAATAACTGTCAAGCCATGAGAAGATGTAGAGGGATTTTCACCTCATATTACTAAGCAAAAAGATAACATACTCTGTGATACCAACTATATGACATTCTGGGAAAGATGAAACTATGGAGACCTTAAACTGATCTGTTGGTTGCCAGGCGTGAGGGTAGGGAGAAGGGATGAACAAGGAAAAACCCAGAAAATTTTAGGGCTATTAAAATGATGGCTATATATCATTATACATTTGTCCAAATCTGTAGAAAGTACAACACCAAACAATGAACCATAATGTAAACCATGGGTAATTATGGTATGTCAACGTAGCTTCATATTTGGTAGCAATGCAGCATGGTGCCAATAATCAGGAGACTATGTATGTATGGAGTAAGTCTCAAAGTTGTGTCTGACTCTTTGTGACCCCATGGACTGTAGTCTGCCAGGCTCCTTTGTCCATGGAATTCTGCAGGCAAGAATACTGGAGTAGGTTCCCAGTATTATATCCCCTAAAGTATATCCCCTAAAGAATTCCCTTCTTTAGGGGATCTTCCTAATCCATGGTATGGGAGTTCATTTCTTAGGGTTGTACATTCTACCAATCTGGACAAATGTATAATGATATATTCCCTGGAGAAAGGAAAGGCTACCCACTCTAGTATTCTGGCATGGAGAATCCCATGGACTGTATTGATGGGGTTGCAAAGAGTTGGACAAGACTGAGCGACTTTCACTCACCCGCTCATAATGATATAAAGCCATCATTTTAGTATTATACAGAACATACCCACTCCATTATTCTTGCCTGGAGAATTCCATGGACAGAGAAGCCTGATGGGCTACAGTCCATGGGGTCGCAAAGAGTCAGACATGACTGAGTGACTTAACACTTTCACTTTTGTTCTTGTATAGAGTTAGGGGGTATACGGGAGACCTCTTTATCTGTCATTTAATTTTGTTGTGAATTTAAAATTCTCTAAAACATAAAGTCTTTAAAAATAGGCCTGTATATACCTTTGATTCAAGATTTGTCACAATTTGGGGGTGGAATCTTAAGGAAGAAAAAATAAGGAGAACAACTGCTTAGATATGCTTTTTGAGTATTTGGAATGATTTATGTTGTAAATGGCTTATTCCTACACCCTCTCCTTACTACCTCTTTAATTATTTCCACATTCATTTCTTACTTTCTGAATGTGAACATCAAACCTAAACTCTAAAGAAAGAAAATGGTCTAGAAAAAAATTATACTTTACCATACAAATATCTTTCATTGTATCATAGAAATAAATAAATGTTTGAGTATAAAAGAGAAGCAATAAAAATATGCCTATATTCATTGATTGAAAACGTATCAACATATATATCCTACTTCCCTCATCTGTGAGAGGTATCTTTTTTAAAAAATTAAATGATGCCAAATCTCCACTGGTGTGTGAACATAAAAATAGAAGCATGTAGTAAACTCAAATAACCATCAACAATTTATTGAGAACAAGTTGTTTAGATTTGTTAGATATGAATTTATACCTTATATTTTTCCATTGCTCAGAACTCAGATTCTTAGCTGATTATATCTGTCAGTTTTATATGCCTCTTCTTTTAAAACATTTAATAAGTTATTTAAGGCAGCAGAATGACCACCCTGTACTGGAACCACTCACAAATAATTACAATGCAATAGACATTGTAGCGCATGTTTTGAAATGTGATTGTGGAAGATGTAATGAAATTCTTCAAAACAGACAGGAGACAATATGAGAAACGACTAGAAAATCAGACAGCCTTAGAGATCTCAGGCACCAGTAAACTTTTACTCTATGTGGTTGACACAGAGGAACTAACTGTCTGTTAATAATCACGACCATCATTAGATATTCAACTTGCTGGCTGAAGTCTCCAGATCCTGTGACTTTCTAAAAGAAAGTTCAGAAGCTCTCAGGAGGGTATTTTTATGATGTGAGGGAGGCAGGCAGGGAAGAGAAAGAAAAAATGGAGAAGAATGGTCAGTATATACTTCTATTGAAATGCCCATAGTATTTGCTCTGAAAGACACTCGTCCTAAAATGTGGAGTTTTTTTTCTTTTTTTGGTATGAGTGATATACTAACTTAATTTTTTTTTATTAAAGTATAGTTTATTTACAAGGTTATATTAGTTTCAGATGTACAGCAAAGTGATTCAGTTATACATATACGTACCCACTATTTTTTTTTTAATTTTGATTATTTTCCCATGTAGGCCTTATGTAGTTTGAAGAGTTCCCTGTACTGTGCAACAGGTTCTTATTAGTTATCTGTTTTGCACATAATACTGTGTATATGTAAATCCCAATCTCCCAATTTATCCTTCCCCACTCCCATCCCCTGGTAACCATAAATTTGTTTTCTCTGTGACTCTACTTCTGTTTTGTGTATAAGTTTATTTGTACCTTTTTTTTAGATTCCACATGCAAGCAATATCATATAATATTTGTCTTTCTGTGTCTGACCTCACTCAGTAAGACAATCTCTAGGTTCATCCATGTTGCTGCAAATGGTATTACTTTGTTCTACTTTATGGCTGAGTAATATGCCATTGTATATATGTACAACATCTTCTTTATCCACTGATCTATCAGTGGACACTTAGATTGCTTCCACTGTAAATAGTGCTGCAGTGAACACTGTGGTGCCTATATGTTTTTGAATTATGCTTTTCTCAGGATGGGCTTTCCTTGTGGCTTAGCCGGTAAAGAATCTGCCTGCAATGCAGGAGACATGAGTTTAATCCCTGGGTTGGGAAGATCCCCTGAAGAAGGGAAAGGCTCCCCACTCCAGTATTCCGGCCTAAAGAATTCCATGGACAGTCCATGGGGTTGCAAAGAGTCGGACACAACTAAGTGACTTTCACTTTCACTTTCTCCAGATATATGCCCAGAAGTGATATTGCTGTGTCATATGGTAGTTCTTTTTTACTGTTTTAAAGAGCCTCTGTACTGTTCTCCATAGTGGCTATACCAATTTAAATTTCCACCAACAGTGTAGAAAGGTTCTCTTTTCTCCACCTCCACCTCTCTCTCCAGTTTATTGTCTGTATATTCTTTGATGATGGTCATTCTGACTGGCATTACAAATAGCTGAGAAAAGAAGAGAAGGGAAAGGCAAAGGAGAAAAGGAAAGATATACCCATCTGAAAACAGAGTTTGAAAGAATAGCAAGGAGAGATAAGAAAGCCTTAAGTGAACAATGCAAAGGAATAGAGGGAAACAATAGAATGGAAAAGACTAGAGATTTCTTCAAGAAAATTAGAAATAGCAAGAGAAAATTTCATGCAAAGATGGGTACAATAAAGAACAGAAATGATATGGACCTAACAGAAGCAAGAGAGATTAAGAAGGGATGGCAAGAATACACAGAAGAGCTGTATGAAAAAGGTCTTAATGACCTGGATAACCACCGTGGTGTGATCACTCATCTAGTGCCAGACATCCGGAATGTGAAGTCAAGTAAGCCTTAGGAAGCATTACTACAAACAAAGCTAGTGGAGGTGATGGAATTCCAGTTGAGCTATTTCAAATCCTAAAAGATGATGCTGTGAAAGTGCTGCACTCAGTATGCCAGCAAATTTGGAAAACTTGGCAATGGCCATAGGATTGGAAAAGGTGAGATTTCATTCCAACTCAAAAAGCACAGTGTCAAAACCTGTTCAAACTACTGCAGAATTGTGCTCATTTTACATGCTAGTAAGGTAATGCTCAATATCCTTCAAGCTTGGCTTCAATAGTAGGTGAACCTAGAACTTCCAGATGTATAAGCTGGGTTTAAAAAAGGCAGAGGAACCAGAGATCAAACTGCTAACATCCGTTGGATAATAGAAAAAGTAAGAGAATTCTAGAGAAACATCTACTTCTGCTTCATTGACCACACTGAAGTCTTTGACCGTGTGGATCACTTCAAACTGTGTAAAATTCTTAAAGAGATGGAAATACCATACCACCTTATCTGTCTCCTAAGAAACCTTTATGCAGGCCAAGAAGCAATAGTTATAGCGGGACATATAACAACAGACCAGTTCCAAACTGGGAAAGGAGTACGCCGAGGCTGTATTGTTGCTCTGCTTGTTTAACTTATATGCACCCTCATGTGAAATGCAGGGTTGGGTGAAGCTCAAGCTGGAATTAAGCTTGCTGGGAGAATTAACAACCTCACATATGCAGATGGCACCACACTAATGGCAGAAAACAAGAGAAACTAAAGAGCCTCTTGATGAAGAAGATTTTCCAGTAGTCATGTATGGATGTGAGAGTTGGATGGTGAAGAAAGCTGAACACCAAAGAATTGATGCTTTTGAACTGTGGTGTTGGAGAAGATTCTTGAGAGTCCCTTGGACTGCAAGGAGATCCAACCAGTTCATCCTAAAGGAGATCAGTCCTGGGTGTTCATTGGAAGGACTGATGTTGAAGCTGAAACTCCAAACCTTTGGCCACTTCATGTGAAGAGTTGACTTATTAGAAAAGACCCTAATGCTGGGAAGGATTGGGGACAGGAGGAGAAGGCGATGACAGAGGATGAGATGGTTGGATGGAATCACCGACTTGATGGACATGGGTTTGAGTAGACTCCAGGAGTTGGTGATGGACAGGGAGGCCTGGTGTGCTGTGGTTCATAAGGTCTCAAAGAGTCAGACATGACTGAGTGACTGAACTGAACTGATAAAGAAGAAAGAGGAGACTGACAAAGCTAGCTTAAAACTCAACATTCAGAAATCTAAGATTATGGCATCCAGTCTCATCACTTCATGGCAAATAGAAGGGAAAAAATAGAAACAGTGACAGACTTTATTTTCTTGGGCTCCTAAATCACTGCAGATGACGACTGCAGCCATGAAATTAAAAGATGCTTTCTCCTTGGAAGGAAAGCTGTGACAATACTAGACAGTGTATTAAAAAGCAAAGACATCACTTTGTGGACAAAGGCCCATATAGTCAAACCTATGGTTTTCCCAGAAGTCATGTATGGATGTGAGTATTGGACCATAAAGACGACTGAGTGCCAGAGAATTGATGCTTTCGAAATGTAGTGCTGGCGAAGACTCTTGAGAGTTCTTTGGACAGCGAGGAGTTAAAACCCGTCAATCATAAAGGAAATCAAACCCTAAATATCCATTGGAAGGAGTGAAGCTGAATCTCTAGTAGTGTGGCCACCAGATGTGAAGAGCAGACTCATTGAAAAAGATCCTGATTCTGGGAAAGACTGAGGGCAGGAGAAGGAGGTGATAGAGGATAAGATGGTTGGATGGAATCAATGACTCAACAGACATGAGTTTGAGAAAACTCTTGGAGATAGTGAAGGACAGGGAAACCTGGCATGCCGCAGTCCATGGGGTTGCAAAAAGTTGGACACCATGGAGTGACTGAACAACAACAGTATTCTGACTAATGTGAGGTGATACCTCATGGTTTTGATTTGCATTTCTCCAATAATTAATGACATTGAGCATGTGTTCATGTGCTTGCTGGCCATCTCTGTGTCTTCTTTGGAGAAATATCTATTTATGTCTTTCATACATTTTTTGGTTGGGTTGTTTCTTTTTTTGTTATTGAGCTACACAAGCTGTTTGTGTTACATATTTTGGAGACTAATCCCTTACCAGTTGCTTCATTTGCACATATTTTCTCCCACTTTGAGGGTTGTCTTTTTGTTTTGTTTATGCTTTCCTTTGTTGGGAAAAAGTTTTTATGTTTAATTAGATCAAAAAAGACTTTGCTGTGATTTATGTCAAAGAGTGTTCTGCCTATGTTTTTCTCCAAGAGTTTTATAGTGTCTGGCCTAACATTTAGATCTTTAATCCATTTTGAGTTTATTTTTGAAACACATTAATTTCTGATAGTAATACAAATTCTGGTTAAGACCCTCAACCAGAGAGTCAAGTATATTCAATTGGTATGTGTTCTACTTGAAAGAAGCCAGCTTTGAACTTCCTCCATTTTCTCCTTTGGACATTTCACATCACCATGAAAATAAGGGAAACAATTCATGGCACCCCCCTGTCAGGGATGGATGTTCATGTGTGTTTTCAGAGCATGACTGCACTATGAAACCTCTGTTATTTTACAGACGTGCCTAATGAAAGTTGTTTCCGAAGGTAGTGTCCTTGACTCTGGAATCAAATAACTTTAGAATGAGTCAAAGACACTTGCTTGACCTCTGAGCATACATAGTTCATAATAGGAAACATGTTAACTATGAAATTTAATATGTTGCAAAGTTCCCTAATTTGAAATTGTATTCTGTTTCTCAAACATTAAAAAATTTGGAGGTGAATGAATGGTCTTGACAGACATGTGGCATCTTTAGGGAGTTTGCAGTGGATGCTTGTCAGCGATACACATATAAAGGTTAGTGTTTTAAATGTAGTTTCCTGTCATAATGCATACTATGATGAAAGGGATACATTAATTGAATGATCACATCGTGGTTCTCATTCACTTCACCTGACATCCTGTGATTAAGGCAGGGATAGGTTGTTCTTTACAACCCTATGGTCATTAGTAGAGAATTCTATGAGTGATATTTGGGTCTTTTCAACTTTAGTAGGTTTTTTTTCCTATTACCATTAATGCCACAAGTGGTAGGGTCTGCCTGGGGGTAGATACATATATATGTTACTAAATATGTTTAATGCTATTATAGAGATGAGTAAGAAAAGAAACAAACAAACAAACAAAACTCCATAGTGTGAGAGTGGCTGATGTTTCACCCAGCTGCCTTCGAAGAATGGCAGATTTTCCCTTAGGAGAGGCATTCACTTTTACTTAGGAAATCACCTGTTTGAGGTCATGCCTTAGGGCATTGTGCAGAGAGGGGAAAAAGAAAGAAAATGATACAAAAAAAGCAAAAACCAAGAAGCTCATAAGAACTTGTAGGTTTTGGTTGCTAGGCCAGAGGATTAGAGGAATCAGGAATTGGAAAGAGGAGGGCTGGATGGAGGGTCTAGAGCAGTAATTTTCAAACTACACATACGAATTACCAAGCAGAACTTTTCACTAATACTTATTTCTTAGTTTCTGTCTGCACAGATTCTTTTTTTTTATTTTTTTTATTTAAAAAAAATTTTTTTTTATTGTTTTTGCCATACAATGACATGATATCACCATGGGTTTACATATGCTTCCCCTCCAGAACCCCCCTCCCTCCTCCCTCCCCCCCGGGAAATCTCGCTGCACCAGCCCCGAGCATCAATCCTGGGCTGGCGATTGATTAGACATATGATAATTAACATGTTTCAATGCCCTTCTCCCATATCATCCCACCCTTACCCTCATCCACAAAGTCCACGAGTCTATTCTATACATCTGCGTTCCTTTTGCTGTCTCGCATGTTGGGTTCTCGTTACCGTCTTTCTAAATTCCATATATATGTGTTAATATACCGTATTGTTGTTTTTGCTTCTGGCTTACTTCACTCTGGATAATGGGCTCCAGTTTCGTCCATCTGAATAGAATTGCTTCAAATGAATTTTTTTTAATGCTGAGTAATATTCCATTGTGTATATGTACCACAGCTTTCTTATCCATTCGTCAATACACCGAGGAAACCAGAATTGAAAGAGCCACGTGTACCCCAATGTTCATCGCTGCATTGTTTACAATAGCCAGGACATGGAAGCAACCTAGATGTCTGCACAGATTCTAATTTCCTGGGCCTGGGTGGGGCTCAGCCAACAATATTTTAATTTAATTAAATCTCTCTGGCGAAACTTCAAATTCTCCAGCCAGGGAAGAGAAACTGGGGAGAAGTTGACCGTGGCTGAATGAAGTTTATGGGAGGAGATGAACAGTGAGGAGTTTCCAAAACTGGCAAGAGAAAAGGAGCTTTAAAATAAGAGCTGGATAATATGAATCTTAACATTATTTATTGTTCTGGCTGTTGTATCCTTCCCCGGTGCTGGTGTTCTATCTTTGGTGAGCTGTGTTACATGCAGCAAGCCTGTATTGAGGGGGCTGTGGGGAGGGGGAGTGAGGGTCCAGTCCTAGTTAGAATTGGTGCCAGGAAAAGAATAGCAACTGTTAGAGTTGAAATAGAAGATGCAGAACGATCAACCATGAAACGAGATAATTAGAAGAATATAAGGTACCTGGTATGCCTCAGAAATGTTTTTAGGTCTCTGGACTTCCCACTATACATCTCACATTTGTTGTTATAATTATCATGGGTAACTAGTATAGGTAAGGTAATTTGCTATCCTAACAGTAGGTAGAAGTAATATGATTGACTCAGGTTGTAGATTTAACGATGTGCTAGTTAACTTGGACTATCCCTGTAAAATTTAAATGGATTCTACTTGAGTCATAGAAATATGTATTTACACTTCATTTTGTCTAGAAAAATCATCTAGCAATATTTTTGACTGTACTAAAAGCTGTATTGTTAATATGCTTTCCAAAACATCGTTAAATTTTCCCATAAATAATATATTTTTATGATGAATCATAACAATCTAATTTCCCAAAGGCATTGTTAAGGGGTGGTGTTGTGGTTACAAATACTTTCAGCCATTCAATAATTCACCATTGTAAATGCAGCATACCCTGTCTGTAGGGCTTATATGCTCTTTTTAGGTTTGAGTTTCTGATGTTCTCACTGAAGAACTAGCCTAAAAATAGCAAATGGAGCCTCTCTGTGCTTATCAAATGGCTGCACATTTTTTGGAAAACTCATGGGAGAGAGAGCTGCCAGGTGTATTGTCTCTCTTAACTATGGGTAAGGCTAAGTAAGACTGAGAGTCATGAATCTCAGAGAAAGGAGCTGGCTGCTGCTTTATCCAGAAAGTATTCCTTACTGCGGACTCATTTCAAAGTGGAGGCTCTGCAATCATAGTCCACTTTTCCCCAAACAGCCTCTCTGGGCAGAAGGCCCACTGTCTAATTAATCTCATCTTCATCAAAACAGTAGGGAATCAGCAGAACACTCCATGTGAAATCTGAGTCTGAACTCACATGCTATTTGGAGGCTCAGGGGGCAGGTGCACTCAGGCATTTGTTCTGAAGGGATGTCATATTGATTTTGTATTTTCAAGGTTCTCTTGCTTTGGAACAACCCAATGAAAAATGACTGGGGTAATTTAAAGAATATCAATTAATGATCTTCAGATAGGACTGCAAATAATTATCATCTGGGAATCTCCTTTAAACTGCTGCTTTTCATAGCCCAGTGAAGCTCTTTTGAGCCACAGTCCCTGGGGGAAAGGCCCAGAAATACTTATTTTTAATAAATTATTTATTTAATTCTGATGTACAGTCAGATTTGGAAATCATTTCTTAATCTATCTAAGATAAATAAAAATAAGTACAAGAATAACTTAACAAGCTGAAGGGGAGAGCGGAAGCTGAGAAAGAAAGGATGTGAGGAAGAGAATGAGAAAAATCATTGCAAAAAATTAATAATGGGAAAAAAGCAAGAGATATAAACTTCAGACAGAAGGAAATATTAAGCACTGCAGCAGGCAGCTGCCAACTGCGATTTGTTCTGGTCTAAAAGAAGGGAACCAGGAAAACAATGTTTCCTAATCTACTGGGGCTGCAATTACTCTTGCATTCGTCATTTGTATACTAAGAGTAAATTAACTGTAATAAGACACTGTCACTGAACAAATGTTTCCTGCTTGGAAAATCAGTGCTTCGGCTTTGCCCCTCCTTTTATGCTCCAGCGGGAGAGCTGAACATTATCTTGGGTCAATGTTCTCTTCTACTGATGTTATCATTTAATTATATCTCCATCACACCCAACCTTCTAAATGAAATATTTCCTTAAAAATGCATGCCTTCTATAGGGGTATGTATAATAGGAAAGTAGAAATGTTTCAAATCCATAAGACTCAAAGCACCATCTTATATCATGGGACCCCAACAGGTGGTAGCAAATGTCATAATTTTGATTCCTACTGAACAACATCCAGTTCACTCTGAAATATTAGAAAATGGGAAAAAGTCTATTGTTATTTTATTTTAAATATAGAAAACTTACAAGAATAGAAGTGTTCTTAGATTAAGGGTCAACATGAGAAAAAATATAAGCTAAAATAAAATTGCTTTTATAAGTATGACTAGATAATTTACATGTAAGAAATAAGTTGAACTTTCTTGGATTTTCATTCATTTCTGCTGTTCTTACATCAAAACTCTGCCTTGAGGTCTGGTGGTGTCTTTGCAAAGAAATCTGTGCTCATTTTATCCTGAAAAACAAGGCCTTTCATTCTCTGAGTTTCATGGTTTCTAGGACAAAAAAAAAAAAAAAAAAAGACTTTTTTCATTTGTAAAAGGGGCAGAGTAATGTGAAAACTGAGTGCATTGATATATGTAGAGTTTGGGAAAACATCTGATCCATTGTAAACATTGCACAAGTGTTCGGTGTGACTCTTACAAAGGCTAAGATTCTCCTATGAACAACTTCCCCTCCATTTCCCCATGTTTCTCCCTATAACATTTTTGCTTTGTAGCAATGTGTTTTAAGTATAATACTTTGTATAGTAATAATTGAAGAGTTGTGTGTCAGGGGGTTGTTCCAGAGACCAATATTCTCTTATTTATAATGTCCCTTGGTGCATTTATGTCAAAAAATTCAAGTAGAAATCCTGTCACAGCCTTTGGTATTAAAGGAGATTGTGAATAACAATGGAAAGCCAAGGGAAGGAAAAAATGATTTGAGAGGAACACAGATGCAGATTTGATCCCTGGGTCAGGAAGATCCCCTGACGTAGGAAATGACAACCCACTCCAGTATTCTTGCTTGGAAAATCCCATGGACAGAGGAACCTGGCAGACTGAAGTTCACCGGGTCACAAAGAGTCAGGCATGACTTGGCAACTATACAACAATTGCCAAATGGCTGCCCTCTGAGAAGATTAAGACATCCCTGAAGAGACAGAAAGGGAGGAGCTTCTTATTTACATCAAAGGGCTACAAATACCCCCACCAAACAGCTCTCATCTCACAAGCTGTAGAATTGTCTTTGCTCCTCCTCAATCCTTGACCTATGTCTTTGTCTTTTTCACTGTTCTCTACAAACCTTCCCCAATAATACTCTAGATCACAATATTACTTTACTACCTAAAGTTCCCATAAACTTCTCCCTTAAACTGTTGCTGTGTTATTTAGCCACCCTGCCCCCCTCCACCATCTCCCTGCCACAATTAGTTGAACTTGCTGTGTTGTGACAACAGACAATGCAATATATTTGTCTTAAACTATGGTCAGAATATTGATAATTATGCATCTCAAATGAAATGAACACCATATTCCTGACACCAGACGATTGCAAATAATTTTTGTCTAGCTTCTGTTTTGCTGAACTTCACACGTTATAACAACTGATATTCTGCCTCCGTTGCCATGCTTTCCCTCTCCCATGCCATGTAAAATTTGTTAGTTTTATTTTTTATCATTTTAAATGTCAGTCGTCTTCACAAAACAGCCTCCTTTTTATTTAATGGCATCAATTAGAAAAAGAAATTTAAGTTGTAAATATACATCACAAAGACAGATACAGAGTGAAAGGGACATAACATAAAATTTTAAAGAAATGAGTGTAACTGAAATGAAAACTTACTCCATTTTCTAAAAGAGAGTGAGTGCTTTCTCCTATCAAGAAAAATGATACTACTGATATATAAGACTTTTATTTCAACATTGATACTTTTTCACAAGAGAACAAAGTCACCACCTTAACTCTAAGATGGAAATTCCTTTCAGTTGTTTGCTAAAGAAAATTATAAAACCTAGATGACCTCGAGTATGGTGATGCCTTTTTAAGTGAAACCCCAAAAGGGTGATCCATGAAAGAAGTAATTGATCTGTTGGACTTCATTAAAATGTAAAACTTCTGCTCTGTGAAAGACAATGCCAAGAGAATTAGAAAATAAGCTACAGATTTGTAGAAAATCTTTATGAAAGAGAAAGAAAAGTCTGATATTAGGCTGTTACCCAAACATACAAAGAACTCTTAAAACTCAAAATTCAGAAAACAAACAACCTGATTGAAAAATGGGCCTAAGACCTTAGTAGAAACCTCACCAAATAAAATATGCAAATGGAAAATAAAGAGATGCTCCAAGTCATATGTCATTGGGGAAAAATGCAAATTAAACCATAACGAGATTCCACTGCATATCTCCTACAGTGGCACAGACCTGGAACACTGTCAACACCAAATGCTGGCAAGGAGCATCCAGAACCCTCATTCATTGCTTATGAGAATGAAGAATGGTGTAGCCACTTGGGAAAATGATTTTAAAAATGAAATATACTCTTATCACTTAATCCAGCAATCATACTTCATGGAATTTACCCAGAGAATTTGAAAACATGGTCACACAAAAACCTGCACACAAAAGAGTATAGAGTTTTATTATTAACTGCCAAAAACTTGGGAGAAACCGGTATGTCTTTCAGGGTGTGAATGGGTAAAATGTGGTGCATCCAGACAATGGAGTATCATTCAGTGCTAAAAAGAAAGGTGCTATTAAACCAGGAAGAGACATAAGGGAAACAAATTTACATCATTAAATGAAAGAAGTCAATCTGAAGAGACTACATATTGTTTGTTTCCAATGATATGACATTTTGGAGAAGGCAAAACTATTAAGACTTTAATAAAAGATTAATGGTTGCCAGGAGTTGGGGCAAGGGAAAAGATAAATGGGGCACAGAGGATTTTGAGGGCAGTGAGAATACTCTGTATGATGCCATAATGATGGATACATGCCATTATACTTGTGCCAAATTCATAGACTGTGTGAATGAACTGTAAACCATGGGTTTGGAGTGATTATAATGTGTCAGTGCAGGCTGACCAATCAAAAATAACCACTGTAGAGGGGAATATTGATAGTGGGGAAGGCTATACATATGTGGGGGCAGGGAATATATGGGGCATATCTACTTTCTGCTCAGTTTTGCGGTGAACCCCAAACTTCTCTAGAAAAATTGTCTTGATAAAAAAGAAAATAAAATTAAAGAATTCCTCTCCAAAGCACAAGTGAAACAAGACCTGATGTCATGTGAGGAAGAATCAGAGACCTCTATTTACCTTAGCAGCAATGCCAGGTCCCATTGACAAGGTATTTTTTGGTAGCACTCTTGATTCTTCCATTTGGCTACTAATTGCTGTCCTTTTGGAGCTATTTTCGTATCATTTTTTTCCCATCTGTTTTTACTAAATATTTCCAACTGATCAAGAATATTTATTTTCTTGAATTCAATAAGGAGTGACAATCCTTCTCCTGTTCTATTAGTAAAAATTGCAGGAAATAATATGGGGGTAGAGGAAAGAAGAGACAATTCCTGGTGGAAATTGTAATGGACCAGGAATCTGGAGATAAAGTGTAATTTTGATGATGCAAAAATCCATTTTTGTATACTATCTAAGTTGAAGTGACGTGTTAGTCACTCAGTTGTGTCTGACTCTTTGCGATCCCATGGACTGCAGCCCACCAGGTTCCTCTGTCCATGGAATTTTCCAGGCAAGAATACTGGAGTGTGTTGCCATGCCCTCCTCCAGGGATCTTCTTGACCCAGGGACTGAACCCAGGTCTTCTGCACTGCAGGAGGATTCTTTACCATCTGAGATACCAGGGAAGCCCCAGCGTATTAAAGGGGGAGATTATGCAGTCAATCACCTGATTATCTGGTCTACATAAATTTAACTTTGATATATAGGCTGTCCTATTTGTGGTATTTTATAAACCTGTGCTTCTTTTAATTATATATTTAAGGTGGACTTAAGTATAAAACTGTTATTGAATCCTTTATCTTGTATATTTGTATATACTGTATAAAGAACGATATAATTGTGGTTATAGCATTAATCATTCAAGCAACTAATATTTCAGTGGCTTAGTGGTAGAAATTAGCTAGCAGAAGAGGCAGAGTCTTTCTCCTAATCAGTCTTGCAATCAAGTAGGAAAAAGAGACAACAAACCAGTCAACAAATAATAGTAAAAATGTTTATCTCACCTGATGCCCTGCCAAACTTCTCCTTTATCAGGCAGTAAGAGTTTCATGTGTTAATATATGTTCATGTTTTCCTTGGCAGATTAGAAAGCCAGAAGGAAATTTAAACTCTTCAAGAGGAGGAATGATACAAGGATAAAGGACAGGAAATAAATGATCTGAGTTTGACTCTCCTTTTAACTTTAGCTTGTGAAAACTTTCTTGTGTGAAACCACATTTCTGAACTTCTGCTTTCCATTTCGACATGGAATTCACTTAAGACTCGGCCTTCCTCATTGTTTTCAGAAACCAATGGGACCACATGAACAACACATGGTAACACAGTGACTTATAAGACATTAAGGAATCATTCTGAAACTAGAGAAATAAATTTCACCTGGTATTTTTCTCCCTTAAAGCTATGGGTGATACTGTTCTATATATAGGATATTATTTGTTGTTTAGTTGCGAAGTCGTGCCTGACTCTTGTCTGACCCCACGGACTGAAGCACACCAGGTTTGCCTATGCTCCACTCTCTCCCAGAGTTTGCTCAAACTCAAGTTCGTTGAGTTGGTGATGCCATCCAACCATTTCCTCCTGGCTTCCCAGGTGACAGTAGAGGTGAAGAACCTGCCTGTCGGTGGAGGAGATGCAAGAGACAAGGGTTTGATCCTAGGGTCAGCAAGATCCCCTGGAGGAGGGCATGACAACCTGCTCCAGTATTCTTGCCTTGGAGTATCCCATGGACAGAGGAGCCTAGTGGGCTGTGCTCCATAAGGTTGCAAAGAGTTGGATATGACTGAAACACCTTAGTACCCACAGATATATTTTACATGTTTTGTTCAAGTTTCACTAAATCTTTTGAAATGAAATACTAAATTCTAGAATTGGGAAATATCTTAAAGTTTATCTAGTTCAACTACCACTTGATGTTTAAAATCCCATCTATAAACATGTGAGTTTAAGTATGCCAAAATTTCAATTCCTCCAGTAATAGGGGATTTAAAACTTACTGAAACAGTAAAAACTGTGTCAGAAGTGTCTTCTTAATTTGTGACTGGAATGTCTCCTGACAGCTTCTGCCAAATATTCCTAAATTACCACGATTCTGGGTATATATGTATAGGTTGTGCAGTGCACAAGGGCCCTGATTAATGGGACATTGTTCTGACTGTAAATGTTGTGGATTTGTCTATTACAATATATTTTTTTCTGGCCAGTGGAAGCAAAGTAAATTAAGGAGCGAGTGCCATTTAAAAATTCTTGGAAAGGCACCTTTTTGAGTTAACAGTATCCCTGTTCTATCATTTGTGTGGGATAGATAAAAGTCCATCCCTTCTCCCATGGTGACCTTTTGGATATTTTAATTTTATCACTATAGTTCCAAGAGCCTTTAGACTTCCTCCCTGAGAGGGACTTGGGTTTTATATTTCTAAATAACAAGTTGCCCACATTGATCAATATAAAAATTAATGTTAACAATGGTGAAAAGCATCTAGCTACTTATGTATGCTGTGCTTAGTTGCTCAGTCGTGTCTGAGTCTTTGCAACCCCATGAACTGTAGTCTGCCAGGCTCCACTGTCCATGGGGATTCTCCAGGCAAGAATATTGGAGTAGGTTGCCATGCCTTCCTTCAGGGGATCTTACCAAGCCAGGGATTGAACCCAGGCCTCCTGGATTGCAGGTGGATTCTTTACCATCTGAGCCACCAGGAAAGCCAAACAGCTATTTATAAGAACATGAAAACCAACATGCAGTGTTTTCTCTACTGTGGAGTTGCATTGGAATTGTAACTTGCCATAGTATTTCAAAGAATTTGTTATCAGTAGTGCACATTAAAATGTAATTATTTCTGATGTTACCCAAGTAACACATAAAGGCACTTCTTATAATACTCTCATGGTATTCTGTACAGTATCATAGAGCTTCCATTTCTGTTTAGAAAGATTCAAAATACCACCTCTTAAAATATATTCTTATCCAGTGTGTACAGTAATATTCAATGTAATTTAGCTAAATATATATTGTTAAACTAGTTATTCTGATATTAAAATAGAATCTGTATCTTGGTTTTGAATCTCATGATCTTGTTTTGAAGAGACAATGAATATGATTGCTCAAATAAATTTTATCTGAAGCTTGTAACTTAAAGGGAAGGGTGTTAGGCTTAGAATAGATATATTCGTCATTAACGAAGATATTATTACATGCTGCCTTTCCATTTTTAGCTATCAATTCAGTTCCTCAGTCATGTCTGACTCTTTGTGACCCCACGGACTGCAGCACGCCAGGCTTCCCTATCCATCACCAACTCCCAGAGCTTGCTCAAACACATATCCATCGAGTCAGTGATGCCATCCATCCATCTCATCCTCTGTCTTCCCCTTTTCATCCTGCCTTCAATCTTTCACAGCATCAGGGTCTTTTCAAATCAGTCGGTTCTTCACATCAGGTGGCCAAAGTATGGGAGCTTCAACTTCAGCATCAGTCCTTACAATGAATATCCAGGACTGATTTCCTTTAGGATGGATTGGTTTGATCTCCTTGTAGTTCGAGGGACTCTCAAGAGTCTTCTCCAATACCATGATTCAAAAGCATCAATTCTTTGTTGTTCAGTTTTCTTTTTAGTCCAACTCTCACAGCCATACATGACTACTGGAAAAACCATATCTTTGACTAGACAGACTTTTGTTGCCAAAGTAACATCTCTGCTTTTTAATATGCTGTCTAGGTGGGTCATAGCTTTTCTTCCAAGGAGCAAGCATCTTCTAATTTCATGGTTGCAGTCGCCATCTGCAGTGATTTTAGGACCCCCCAAAATAAAGTCTCTCACTGTTTCCATTGTTTCCTCATCTATTTGCCATGAAGTGATGGGATGGGATGCCATGATCTTAGTTTTTTGAATGTTGAGTTTTAAGCCAAATTTTTCACTCTCCTGTTTCACTTTCATCAAGAGGCTTTTTAGTTTTTCTTCGCTTTCTGCCATAAGCGTGTGTCATCTACGTATCTGAGATTATTGATATTTCCCTCAGCAATCTTGATTCCAGCTTGCGGTTCATTCATCCTGGCATTTTGCAGGATGTACTCTGCATATAAGTTAAATAAGCAAGGTAGCAATATACAGCCTTGATATACTCCTTTCCCAATTTAGAACCAGTCTGTTGTTCTTCTAACTGTTGCTTCTTGACCTGCATACAGATTTCTCAGGATACAGGTCAGGTGGTCTGGTGTTCCCAATTCTTGAAGAATTTTCTCTTGAAGAATTTTTAGCTAAATGGGTCTCAATTCTTGTATCTCTTATCCAGTAATCTCTGCCTAGATTTTTTTTTCTAGAATAGGACTTACACTTATAATATTTTTGTATGTTTCTTTTTTTTTCTTTCACCATATCATTTTTTAATTTATTTTTGACTCATTATCTTTTTTTAAAATTGTAACAAACTCAAGAAAGACTTTTTTCTTTACAATATTTGTTGGTTTTGCCATACATTGACACAAACTTGCCATGGGTATACATATGTTCCCCTTGCAGAACCCCACTCCCACTTCCCTCCCAATTCCATCCCTCTGGGTCATCCCGGTGCACCAGCCCTGAGCACCCTGTATCATGCATCAAACCTGGGCTGGCGATTCATTTCACATGTGATAATTTACATGTTTCAATGCCATTCTCCCATATCATCCCACCCTCGCCCTCTCCCATAGAGTTCAAAAGACTGCTCTATACATCTGCATCTCTTTTGCAGTCTCATATACAGGGTTATTGTTACCATTTTTCTAAGTTCCATATATATGCATTCATATAATATATTGTTGTTTTTCCTTCTGGCTTACTTTACTCTGGATAATAGGCTCCAGTTTCATCCACCTCATTAGAACTGATTTCAAATGTATTCTTTGTAATGACTGAGTAATATTCCATTGGATATATGTACCACAGCTTTCGTATCCATTTGTCTGCCAATGGACATCTAGGTTGCTTCCATGTCCTGGCTGTTGTAAACAGTGCAGCGATGAACATCGGAGTACACGTGTCTCTTTCAGTTCTGGTTTCCTCGGTGTGTATGCCCAGCAGTGGGATTGCTGGGTCATATGGCAGTTCTATTTCCAGTTTTTTAAGGAATCTCCACACTGTTCTCCATAGTGGCTGTACTAGTTTGCATTCCCACCAACAGTGTAAGAGGGTTCCCTTTTCTCCACATCCTCTCCAGCGTTTATTGTTTGTAGACTTTTAGATGGCAGCCATTCTGACTGGCGTGAAACGGTACCTCATTGTGGTTTTGATTTGCATTTCTCTGATAATGAGTGATGTTGAGCATCTTTTCATGTGTTTGTTAGCCATTTGTATGTCTTCTTTGGAGAAATGTCTGTTTGGTTCTTTGGCCCACTTTTTGATTGGGTCATTTATTTTTCTGGAATTGAGCTGCAGGAGTTGCTTGTATATTTTTGAGATTAATTGTATGTTGTTTCATGTGCTATTATTTTATCCCATTCTGAAGGTTGCCTTTTCACCTTGTTTTTAGTTTCCTTTGTTATGCAGAGCTTTTAATTTTAATTAGGTCCCATTTGTTTATTTTTGCTTTTATTTTCAATATTCTGGAAGGTGGGTCATAGAGGATCCTGCTTTGGTTTATGTCAGAGAGTGTTTTGCCTATGTTTTCCTCTAGGAGTTATATAGTTTCTGGTCTTACATTTAGATCTTTAATCCATTTTGAGTTTAGAAAGCCCAGAGATAAATCCATGCACCTATGGACACCTTATATTTGACAAAGGAGGCAAGAATATACAATGGAGAAAAGACAATCTCTTTAACAAGTGGTGCTGGGAAAACTGGTCAACCACTTGTAAAAGAATGAAGCTAGAACACTTTCTAACACCATACACAAAAATAAACTCAGAATGGATTAAATATCTAAACGTAAGACCAGAAACTGTATGTTTCTTAAATAGGAAAAAAAATAATGCGGTTTTCATTGTCAAAGTTAAATTAGTTTCAAAGCATTTGAATTAAAAAAGAGAGAGAGAGAGAGAGAGAGAGAGAGCTGCTTTGTCTCCTTGCCAGGTTAGTTATCTAATTTCCCAAGGTCAATCATAAGCCTTAGATTTTTTGTTTATCTCTGAAGCCATTTTTTTGGGGGGGGTCCCTATACAAGAACTGCTTAGACACATTAGCATTTTAAAAACACAAAGGGATTTCCTTCATTTTATTCAACAGATAGAGTCTACTCTTTGTAGGCAGTGTTCATTCTTATACCTGGGGAGAGATAATAAAGAAGGAAGAAAATAACAGATAGTTATATAAGGCCAATAAAGAAAATAAAACAGGGCAGCCTGGCAATGATGAATGGGATGGTGTTTCATTAATTTGGTGGACAGGAAAAGTCTCTTGATGCAGTGGCATGGGGGCAGAGTATTCCAGAACAATGAATTGAGCTGAGGCAAAAACAAATTTAGCACCATCAAGAAAGAAATTCAAGGCTTCGAGTGGATGAATCAGAATAAGGGAATACAACGTGGTAGAAATTAGCCCCTGACAAGAGTCATCCTGTTACTTGAAGCCAGGCATTGACTTCTGTCTAGCTATGACAACCCCAGGTGGCATCTTCTTCAATAGAAGGCTGTCTTGTCTACATTGAAAGCCCACTATTTAGTATTATTTCAGTAATTTTCTTAGCTAGATCTTCTGAGTAACTTGCTGCAGCTTCTGTATCAGCACTTGCTGCCTCACTTTGGACTTTGATATAATCGAGATGGTTTCTTTCCTTTCACCTCATGACCCAACTTCTACTAGTTTCAGACTTTTTTCCTGAAGCTTCCTCACCTCTCTTATTCTTCATATAGTTGAAGAACATTAGAGCTTTGCTCTGGATTAGGCTTAAGTTTAAGGAAATGCTGTGGCTGGTTTGATCTTCCATCCAGGTCATAAAGACTTCTGCCTTATCAGCATTATGGCCATTTCTTGTTCTTATCATCTGTGTGTTCCTCTGAAGTAACAAAGTAATTTCCTTTAAGAGCTTTTCTGTTGCATTCACAGTGTGGCTACTGTTTGGGCCAAAGGCCTAGATTTCAATCTATCTCAGCTTTAAACATGCTGTCCTCCCTAAACTACCATTTCTAGCTTTTGATGTAAAATGAGAGACACGCAGTTCTTCCTTTCACTTGAACCCTTAGAGACCATAGTAGGATTACTGCTCAGCCTAATTTTAATACTGTTGTATCTCAGGGAACAAGAAGGTCCAAAGAGAGGGACAAAGATGGGGAAGTAATGCATATATCTATCAAATTCACTCATTGTATATGGGTGCTATTCATGGCATCCCTGAAAAATTTTAATAGTAATATCAAAGATCACTGATCAAAGATGATTATAACACATACAATAAGAATGAAAACATTTGAAATATTGTGAAAATTACCAAATTGTGACACAGAGATATAAAGTTAGCAAATACTGTTGGCTCAAAGACACCAACAGATTTGCTCAATGCAATACTGCCACAGTCTTTTGGTTTGTAAAAAACCATAATATCTCAAAGTACAGTAGGTCAAAGTGTAATAAGATTGTGGCAGAAGTCAATGATGGTGGTGATTCAGGGACTGTGAATAATAGAGTGAGGGTGGAGGTAAGGACATCAATTATGGAATGTAGAATACCTAGAACAGAGTGGCTGTTGTCCAGATAGTATTGAACAGAATTGATATATGTTTTAGAAAAGCAGTCAACATAGGAGTGTGGTGAGATGAGGGGACAAGGGGAATATTTTAATGATAAATCCTAGGATACTGGTTTGTGCAAATGATTAAATCTGATACACTTTATTGGAATGGCAAAGGTTAGGGAAGGGGAACGTTTTGATACATTCAACTGAAGCTATCATTTAGAAATACAAGTGAAAATGTCATGTGAGTAGTTGACTATTTAAAAAAGCTGGAGTTCAAGAAAATTTTTTAGAGTATGGGTTAGAGGCAAAGCTTGGAGAGTCATCACCGTCAATTGTACTTAAAGTCAAGTGAGTGGCTAAGGGATCCTAGTATATATTTTCATTTAATGCAGTCTTTGCTCTATGTTTCCTAATTTATTCTCTCTTCATCCTGTCTTATTTGTTTTTTGGAAAAGTTGAATAAACAATATATTCTTAGCATTTAAAATTTTTGAATTATTTTCATTTATAAAAAAGATATACATATGCAAGTCTTTTTTTTTTAATACAAGTGTTTTTCTAGGAGTACAAATGTACACAGAGTAGAAAGTAAGCCCCTCTGTTTACCCTGTTCCCCTAGACACTCACCTTCTCTCAGGAAACGCAATGTGGGCTCCAATTGTTTTACACAAATGGGAGTTAAGTAGGTTCTTTTATGTATTGTTTATTTTAGTGGATGTTAGATGTTGAAAAAACTTTTATGTTCCACTCTGTGGTGTTCCGTAACTTATTTGACTGGTCTACTGAGGCACATTTTGTGCATGCTCATGCTCAGTTGCTTCGCTAGTGTCTGACTCTTTGCTGCTCTATGGAGTATAGCCCTCTGGGCTCCTCTGTCCATAGGATTCTCCAGGCAAGAATACCAGGGTTTCCATGACCTCCTCCAGGGGATCCTCCTGATCTAGAGATCAAACCTACATCTCCTGTGTCTCCTGCCTGCTAAGCCACCTGGGAAACCTATGAAGCACATTTGGGTTCTTCATATTCTCTCATATTTCCTGCATTATCTGTTTGTTTACTTTCTCTTTACCTCTAGCTGCTACTCCATTTTTAGGGGTTCTGATTTATAGCAAATCCCTTTGAAGTGCTGATCATACTCACTAAAATCCCTTCTTTCCCTTTCTCTGTCTTGTTACATTTAATGTGTCTATTGTCCATTTCTGTAATGATTGTATTGCTGTTTTTTTTAATATATTTATTTATTTTCTTTACATTATTGTGTTGATTTTGCCATACATTGACATGAATCCGCCATGGGTATACATGTGTTCCCCTTCCAGAACCCCCTTCCCACCTCCCTCCTGATCTCTACCACCTCAGTTGCCTTTTATTTGCTATGTTCCATTCTCTTGTTTGCTATACATCAACTCTGAATATATCTTTTTTGTAATCTTTAATAACTGTCTTTATGTGTGAATGGAGGCTGTCATTTTCTGGTCTACCCTTTGTGCTAGTAATGGGCAGAGATAGTCAATATCTTCCAAATTGGAATGTTTTCTCAAAATATTTTCCAAATAAATATGCATTCTTTCTGTGTAAGTGGAGGCCATCGATTTCTGTTCTGCCCTTCATACTAATAATGGGCAGAGATGGTCAGTATCTTCCAAATTGGAATGTTCTCTCAAAATATTTTCCAAATAAATATATTGTGTCTTGTGTTCTGGAGGCAGTGCATTATTGAGTCTTCCTTTCAGAGAGAGTGAATACTGTAGAGGTGGTTCAGTGTGTCTGTAGCATGCCTCACCTGGATTTCTCAGGATTACTTTGTACGTCTGCCCAGTTCAGTTTTGCTAGCAGATGCAAGGTGATTTTCCCTTTCATATTGGGAGTCAGATTTGGATACACAAATGAGTTACTCTTGGCATCACTTCTTTCTCAGCTTCTCATCTGATGCTCTGTGCTCTAGAACCAAATTCCAAAATTATTCTTCTTCTGGTCAGCCACTCACCCAACTCTCATCATTCAAGGAGTTTTATCATTGGTCCCTCAGGATGGCATCATTGTATTCAGAGACATAAAACACACTGTTTGAGATGTGGAGATGTGTTTTAGATTTTTGGTATCCTCTTTCTGAATCTGGATGAATTTTGGCAGGTAATATTCTTGTCTTAGCTGTTTCCTACTTTGTTTTTAAAGGGGTTTCCAAAGCTGTTTTTGTTTCTTAAGTTAATATTGGTTATTTTCATGAAAGAAAAAGAGGGAAAAAAAAACCCTCACTTTTTTTTTTCTCTCTTCAGGCTTTTGTAGGTCTTCAGCAATCCAGTAATTCTTCAGGAATTTGGGTGTTATTTCTCAGCAAATGAGCTTACTAAGCAGAGGAAACTGACTGTAGTTTCCTGATCTCCTACTTAGAAAGCAGCCACACTTGTCTCTTACCATACAGAGGCTGTTCTAACATTTATACACATTACTTTATTTAACAGCTACCCTCTGTGGAGTAGGGATTATTATTATTATTTTAGAGATGACGAAACTGAGAATCAAATAAGTTAACTATTCTGAAATTTTACAGATATGGAGCAGTAATTGAGCCCAGTTCTTGAAGGAGCAATAATTTGAGGCCAGATTTGATTCTTAAATACCATGTGCTGTAAAGATAATGTTAACAAAAAATTACATTTTTTTGAGATTTATTCAGTTGATTATTATATTGTACAAATAGCCTTTTCCTTGCTAGCATCTCTCATTGGGAGATATTAATATAATATGGTTATTAAGAAGAATGTGAGCTCTAATACCTGTTATATCTACCAGTTTATTTGCTTGCATGTAGAGTGATTTGAGGGCTTAATAACATAATATTGTGAAGGTACCTAGTTATATGTTGTGTGAATGAAATTATGGTAGGTGATCAGTAAGTGCTCATTAGCCCCATTTGTCAAAATCAATCCCCAACTAACTGATAGAAAAAAAAATTGTCTATTGACCAATTCAAGGTACCAATTAACATTCCTTAATTGTACTAACAGTGTGGCCATCCAACCAGTTTCCCAAGTGAAGTGAAGGGAAAGTTGCTCAGTCATGTCTGATTCTTTGGGACCCCATGGATTGTAACCTTCCAGGCTCCTCTGTCCATAGAGTTCTCCAGGCAAGAATACTGGAGTGGGTTGCCATTTCCGTCTCCGGGAGATCTTCCCAAACCAGAGATCAAACCCAGGTCTCCTGCATTGCAGGTAGATACTTTACCATCTGAGCCACCAGGGAAGCCCAAGAGGGGACATTTAAGATTATTATGATGTTTTAAATCTTCACTTTACTTTCTCAAATGTATGCAACACAACCCAAAGGTCACCATGTCTAGCAATGGTTTCATGGGTACATAATTATCCCCAAATTCATTAAATTATGTACTTTGTATGTATACAGATTTTTACATGTGAATCATACCTCAGTAAAGTGGTTTAACTATTATGTTGTGAGGGAAAATAAAACACAAAAAACAAAGATCACCATGTCATACACAGAGGACAAGGATTATGCTTGAATTTTGAAAATTAGCTTGATGTCATGGATGTATTGGGGAAGGAAATGGCAACCCACTCCAGTATTCTTGCCTGGAAAAACCACATGGTAAGAGGAGCCTGGTAGGCTACATTCCATGGGGTCACAAAGAGTCAAACACGATTGACCAGCAGCAGCATGGCATATTAAGAATCTTGGGGTCAGATGCATGTATATTTGAATTCCATCTTTGGCATGTATTTGTTGATTGGGGAAAGACCGCATTTTTCTGAGCTCATTGTAAATTCTCATTATGAAGAGAAAAACCTCACTAGATTGATATGAGAATTAAATAGTATAAGATGAGGAAAAGTGTGTGCAAAGTGGGCATTCAACCAATTTCCATTTATTTTCTCTATATTCATATTGTATTTTTGCCATCCAAGCTAATAGATTTAAAAAAATTTCTAGTGAAACCCACTATGCTAATATAATATTTTGGAATTTATTACCATGAAATAATGAAACAGGGGATCCTTAAAGACCCAGAATACAATAAACAGTTTATAAAAGTACCTTGAAAGCTATGCATTGTGCAAAGAGATTTTGAAAACATATTGATAAAATTGCAACAGTAAGGAGACCTTGTTAGGTACACACTCAGATAATAATATATTTCATATGCACCTATAATAATTGAGCAAATAATTCAACAAATTGTCCAGTGAGAGATTTCTGAATGCAGAAGGAACAAAAGCAGATAGCAGTTGGAAAGTTTTTCAGGAAAATAGGAAATTTGCCTAAAACCGTTCAAAGGGCAAATCTGAGAGCCCTATTGGGGAAGGTTTCTTCTCTCTTGAGGATTTGTTATAAACCTTGTCAAGGAGAAATGAAAGAAAATGTTAATACATGTAGTCTTGAAGAAAAAATAGGTGAGATAAAAAGCATTTCATTTTAATTTAATATTTAAATGAAAGCTCCATCATATTCACAATTCTAACATGATCGAAATAAAAGAGTGTCTCATTTAGCAAAGAATGCTGCCATTTGTGCTTTTGCATGTGTATATAGCTCAGAACAGAAATTCCTGGTCCTGGAGTGACAGCATTTAGTTCACAGGGGTGTCCGAGGTCTCTCAGTTGGACATCGAAGGAAATGTTCCATTGGATTGTCCAGTTAGCTCATCCCAATTCTGTACTTGCAAGCTTTTGCTCCATAATGTAGCAGATGGAAACTACCAATGCAAAGAAAAACAGCACATTGAAGATATTCTTTATTAAGCAAACACTTATTTTAATATATCTCAATGATTCATGAGAAATATACCTCAACATCATGACACATCTCTTGCTGTCATTCTTCATCCCTGGGTCCCCTGACATTTGCTACTAGATTCCCTCTTGAATAATATGTCTTTAGATTCTCTCAAGCCCAGATGTTCTCTTGGTGTGCTCAGCTCCATTGTGTGTCTGTGCGCTAAGTTGCTTCAGTTGTGTCCAACTTTTTGCAACCTCATGGACCAGACCAGGAAATTAAAAGATGCTTGCTCCTTGGATGGAAAACTATGACAAACCTAGACAGTGTACCAGAAAGCAGAGACATTACTTTGCCAACAAAGGTCTGTCTAGTCAAAGCTCTGGTTTTCCCAATAGTCACTTATAGATGTGAGAGTTGGACCATAAAGAAGGCTGAGTACCAAAGAATTGATGCTTTTGAACTGTGGTGTTGGAGAAGACTCTTGAAAACCCGTTGGACAGCAAGGAGATCAAACCAGTCCATCCTATAGGAGATCAGTCCTGAATATTCACTGAAAGGACTGATGCTGAAGCTGAAGCTCCAATACTTTGGCCACCTAATGTGAAGAGCAGACTCATTGGAAAGGACCCTGTTGCTGGGAAAGATGGGGGGCAGGAGGACAAGGGGACAACAGAGGATGAAATGGTTGGATGGTGTCACCTTCTCAATGGAAATGAGTTTGAGCAAACTCTGAGAGATGGTGATGGATAGGGAAGCCTGGCATGCTGCAGTCTATGGGGTCACAAAGAATTGACATGACTGAGCAACTGAATAGAAACAATGGACCATAGGCTGCCAGACTCCTCTGTCCATGGAATTCTCCAGGTATGAATTCTGGAGTGGGTTGCCATGCCCTTTTACAGAGTATCTTCCCAACCCAGGGATTGAATCCAAGTCTCTTACATCTCCTGCATTGGCAGGTGAGTTCTTTACCACTAGCACCACTTAGGTTCAGCTTCATTGGCCTCTGCTAAATCATCTGCACAGCTTCTGTTCCAATGTTTCCTCCTAATCAAGTCTCTTTCACCCATAATGGTCCCCCAGTACATTCTTTCAGTACTGCATATATTAGTGGTGGGAAAAATTTTAATATCTCTTCTGTGATCTGGAAAGGGATTTAAAGTTGGTGAAAAGAGCCCTGAGCTTGGAAACAACATCTATGTTTAACTCCCCATATAACCTCTTGTTGCTATTGGCCTTGGGCAAAATAACCTCTTTGAACTTGTTTCCCCATCTGTAGATGCTTATGAGAACTAAATAAATTAAGACATATAAAAACATTGTGTTGTGATACATGGTGTGAAGTAGAAGTCAGTTTTCAGGGTAATCATCAACATGGTTCTTCCAGCAGTACAAGTGATGGGTACCTCCCAATCACTGAATAATCTCCTTCTGAAATGTATTTCTTGTATTTATAGCTCAGCCACCTCTACATAAGAGGCATGCTTACTGCCTGCAGAGTAGAAAGTTTTTTCTTCTTAGATATTTAAAGTGTACCCAGAGGTACTGACTACTTGAAGATAATGGGACTGAAATTTCACTTGAGCTCTGGAGTCTTGGTTTCTTAATAGAAATGAGACCAAAGGACTTTTAAATAAATAATTTCTTCCAGGTAAAGGGCCAGAAGCATTCAAATATACCTTGATTTATGTCTCTTTAGGCACTGAATGAAAACAGATCAAATATGGTTACAAATGCTAGAAACTGCTTCCAGTCCTCCCTCACTCCCAGCACACACATTCCTGGCAGCAAACAAGATTACATGTCCTGCATTAAGTTCTCCAAACTGAAAATAAAAGGCATTAGGCAAAGCCTAGACACTGTGTTGTAGTGATGCCACAGACCCACTTACATCTGGATACAAAATGTCATTTTTTCCCCCATTCTGAAGGCTGCCTTTTCACCTTGCTTATAGTTTCCTTTGTTGTGCAGAAGCTTTTAATTTTAATTAGGTCCCATTTGTTTATTCGTGCTTTTATTTCCGATATTCTGGGAGGTGGATCATAGAGGATCCTGCTTTGGTTTATGTCAGAGAGTGTTTTGCCTATGTTATCCTCTAGGAGTTTTATAGTTTCTGGTCTTATGCTTAGATCTTTGATCCATTTTGAGTTTATTTTTGTGTATGGTGTTAGAAAGTGTTCTAGTTTCATTCTTCTACAAGTGGCTGTCTAGTTTTCCCAGCACCACTTGTTAAAGAGATTGTCTTTTCTCCATTGTATATTCTTGCCTCCTTTGTCAAAGATAAGGTGTCCATAGATGTGTGGATTTATCTCTGGGCTTTCTATTTTGTTCCAATCCCACTGCTGGGCATACACACCAAGGAAACCAGAATTGAAAGAGACACGTGTGCCCCAATGTTCATCGCCGCATTGTTTACAATAGCCAGGACCTGAAAGCAACCTAGATGCCCATCAACTGACGAATGGATAAGAAAGCTGTGGTACATATACACAATGGAATATTACTCAGCCATTAAAAAAATTCATTTGAATCAGTTCTACTCAGGTGGACAGGACTGGAGCCTATTATCCAGAGTGAAGTAAGCCAGAAGGAAAAACAAAAATAAAGTATACTAACGCATATATATGGAATTTAGAAAGATGGTAACGAGAGCCCTGCCTGTGAGACAGCAAAAGAAATGCAGATGTATAGAACAGTCTCATGGACTCTGTGAAAGAGGGCAAGGGTGGGATGATATGGGAGAATGGCATTGAAACATGTTAATTATCATATGTGAAATCAATCGCCAGCCCAGGTTTGATGCTTGGGGCTGGTGCACTGGGATGACCCAGGGAGAGGAATCGGGAGGGAAGAGGGAAGGGGGTTCTGGAGGGGGAACATATGTATACCCACGGCGGATTCATGTCAATGTATGGCAAAGCCAACGCAATAAAGTAAAGAAAAATTTTTTTAAAAAATGTTATTTTTTATAAAACAAAATAACTCCTTTTTCCCTTTCTCCCTTCACTTTCTCCTTCCCATACTGTCTCCCAGAGTTCTGAAGTAGAAACAACTAAGTAGGGTCTTGTTTCTCTTATTTTAGTGTTACTCTGGAAAAACTTAGAAACAGAAGTGATGTGACCCTTCTAATCCCGGCATTTGGTGTCAGCCCCTTCTCAAGTCATTGGTCACTAGGGCTATGGAAGGACCAGCAGTCTCCTAGGTTTGTTCATTTACTCACTGACATCTCTGGGCCTTCGCTCTTCCTTCTGTATTAAATACTCTTCTGTTCTTGGGCAGCTGAGCAACTATACAATTGTGGATCAAGGCCAAGGCAAACAATACTTCTGAGATGCTTTCCCCACTTAGCTGCTTGTCACATGGTCTTGTTTTTACATACCATCCTGAGTTCTACTCCAAAATTCTGTGGACAGTCCTTATTAGACTGTACTCTTATTAGCAGCTTACCATCACATTACTTTTTTTAAATAGAGACAGAGTGTGACTTTATTTATCTTGATATCCCTAGTTTTTGCTAAAGTGCCTAGAGTGAGTACTTAGTAAACTGTTTTGATTACTAAATAAAGACTAGCTTCTGGTTTTATAAAAAATAATTTTATTTTATGAACACATCTTGTTCTCAGTGAGTTATAAACATTAAGGGGATAGGGAATGAGTCATCAATTGATTTTTAAGGCTTCTAAGAAAAAAATTAGTCTCAGGACAGACTTATTATGCTTACAATCAGTTCTATGTACCAAGTATGAACATACATGGCCCTGGGTTCTGGCAGTTAAGTACTAAAATTTAATGTACTGAATAAAGCTAGAGCAGTAAAACAGAAACATTTTGACTGTTGAAAAATAATTGTATGAAAATCTATAGTAATGCTCTTTTAGTAATAGATTTTTAAATGGTAGCATTACTCAAGATAAAATTTATTCAATCAAATGAAACAAGTTGTTTTTAAGAAAAATAATTCCATGCTCTTAAAAGATCCCTGGTTAGTTATTTTCTTTCTAAAAAAAAATTTTTTTTTGGTGCAGGAGAGCAAAATGTACTTCTGCAAATAATTTTGTAGTAATCCCTGTCAGTATTTGATGGGTACATTGTTTAATTTACTTTCATGTAAGATTTTTCTATGAAAAACTCAAACACAGATATATAAAGTGATATAGATAGATAGATAGATAATTTAAAAAAACTCATTCACACAAAATTATTTTGCTAAGTTTTGAATATTGTACTAACACTGGGAAGCTTTGTAGAGCTGTAGTTATGAATGTTAAGCATGGAAGCAGGTGGAATTTGGGTGGAAATCCAGCTCTATTCCTTGCTAGCTGGTGCTGGTGAATGCCTCAACAAAACTGTCTAGACCTCCATTTCTTATCTGTGAAATGGGGGATATTTGTTCATGTTCATGCTTAGTTGTGTCTGACTCTTTGCAACTCCAGTGTCTGTAGCCCACCAGACTGCTGTGTCCAGGCAAGTGGGTTGCCACTTCCTACTCCAGTGGATTTTCCCAACCCAGGGGTTGAACCCACATCTTCTGTGTCTCTTTCATTGCAGGTGGGATTCTTTACCCGCTGAGCCATCTGAGAAGCTTGAAATAGGGATCATTGTACCTACTTAACAGAGTAATTGTAAGACTCAACATAAAGCATTCATAACCATTAGCATGATTCAGACCCTCAGTGATTGCTTAATAAATGGTGCCTGTTCTTCCTGGCATCTTCACTATCATCAATATTCTGGAATATAAGCTACAAAAGAGTAGAAACTGTGCCTGGTTTGTTCACTGCTTGCATGTCCAGTGACTTTTCATTTTGTCTCACACATAGTAGTCTATCAATAAGTTTCTGTTGAATGAATGAATTAGAAATTGAATATAAATACTGTCATATTTATGTCACTGACAAAAATCATATTACATCATTAATGCATATCCTTACAATTGCTTCAGAAGTGCAGTGATAAAGAATCTGCCTGCCGGTGCAGGAGGCACAAGAGATGCATGTTTTATCCCTGGGTCAGGAAGATCCCCTTCAGTAAGAAGTGGCAACCTACTCCAGTATTCTTGCCTGGGAAACTCCATGGACAGAGAAGCCTGGGGGGTTACAATCCATAGGGTCAGAAAGAGTTGGACACTACTGAGTGACTGAGCATGTGTGCATATAGACACATATACATCTTTACATTCCAAATATTTAGGAATGATAAGTGTCTCATTTGGTTATCTCTGTGTAAATAGAGGAAAATAATAGGATGGGAAAGACTAGAGACCTCTTCAAGAAAATTAGAGATTCCAAGGGAACATTTCATACAAAGCTGGGCTCAATAAGAGACAGGAATGGTATGGATCTAACAGAAGCAGAAGATATTAAGAAGAGGTGGCAAGAAGAACTGTACAAAAAAGATCTTCACAACCCAGATAATCATGATGGTGTGATCACTCGCCTAGAGCCAAACATCCTGGAATGTTAAGTCAAGTGGGCCTCAAGAAGTATCACTATGAACAAAACTAGTGGAGGTGATGGAATTCCAGTTGAGCTATTTCAAGTCCTAAAAGATGACACTGTGAAAGTGCTGCACTCAATATGCCAGCAAATTTGGAAAACTCAGCAGTGGCCACAGGACTGGAAAAGGTCAATTTTCATTTCGCTCCCAAAGAAAGGCAATGCCAAAGAAAGCTCAAACTACTACACAATTGCACTCATCCCACACACTAGTAAAATAATGCTTAAAATTCTCCAAGCCAGGCTTCAGCAATACATGAACCGTGAACTTCCAGATGTTCAAGCTGGTTTTAGAAAAGGCAGAGAAACTAGACAACAAATTGCCAACATCTGGTGGATCATTGAAAAAGCAAGAGAGTTCCAGAAAAACATCTATTTCTGCTTTACTGACTATGCCAAAGCCTTTGACTGTGTGGATCACCACAAATTGTGGAAAATTCTTTGAAAAATGGGCATACCAGACCACCTGACCTGCCTCTTAAGAAACCTGTATGCAGGTCAGGAAGCAACAGTTAGAACTGGACATGGAACAACAGACTGGTTCCAAATAGGAAAAGGAATATGTCAAGTCTGTATATTATCACCCTGCTTATTTAACTTCTATGCAGAGTACCTCATGAGAAATGCTGGCTGGAGGAAGCACAAGCTGGAATCAAGATTGCCGGGAGAAATGTCAATCACCTCAGATATGCAGATGACACCACCCTTGTGGCAGAAAGTGAAAAAGCATCTCTTGATGAAAGTGAAAGAGGGGAGTGAAAAAGTTTGCTTAAAGCTCAACATTCAGAAAACTAAGATCATGGCATCTGGTCCGTCACTTCATGGTAGATGCATGCGAAAACCATGGAAACAGTGACTGACTTTATTTTTCTGGCCTCCAAAATCACTGCAGATGGTGAGTGCAGCCATGAAATTAAAAGATGTTTACTCCTTGGAAGGAAAGTTATGACCAAGCTATAAAGCATATTGCAAAGCAGAGACATTACTTTGCCAACAAAGGTCTGTCTAATCAAGGCTATAGTTTTTCCAGTGGTCATGTATGGATGTGAGAGTTGGACTGTAAAGAAAGCTGAGCGCTGAAGAATTGATGCTTTTGAACTGTGGTGTTGGAGAAGACTCTTGAGAGTCCCTTGGACTGCAAGGAGATCCAACCAGTCCATCCTAAAGGAGATCAATCCTGGATGTTCATTGGAAGGACTGATGTTGAAGCTGAAACTCCAATACTTTGATCACCTGATACGAAGAGTTGACTCATTGGAAAAGACCCTGATGCTGGGTAGGATTGAGGGCAGGAGGAAAAGGGGATGACAGAGGATGAGATGGTTGGATGGCATCATCGACTCAATGACCATGGGTTTTGGTGGACTTCCGGAGTTGGTGATGGACAGGGAGGCTTGGCATGCTACAGTTCATGGAGTCGCAGAGTTGGACATGAGTGAGCGACTGAAATGAACTGAACTGAACTGAAATTAAATCTACATCACTTTTTTCCTACCCAAATTGATTACCTTGTATTTCTTAGTTTCTTCCACAAGTTCTAGTTTCCTAGTCACAATTCACATTTCATAATGTTACATTCACAGGTTATTAGTAAAAATGAACTAAAGTGGGGCTTTGATCTTGCCCTGAGGGCTCCATGAACAATACCATTTGCCCTGTTTCTTTGTTTAGAATCCCTCAGTCTCTGCTACTTCAAATTTAGTTTTTACTTGTTTTAAGTGTTAGCCGCTTAGTCGCTCAGTTGAGTCTAACTCTTGGTGACCCCATGAACTGCAGCCCACCAGGGTCTTTTGTCCATGGAATTCTCCAAGCAAGAACACTGGTGTGGGTTGCCATTCTTTTCTTCAGGGGATCTTCCCAACCCAGGAATTGAACCCAAGTGTCCTGCATTGCAGGCAGATTCTTTACTGTCAGCGCTCAGGAAGCCCAACCTGAGGCCAGTTTGCTGTCACTGTCTGATTTGCACAATAATTCTTCAAGTGCTTATAAAAATGTGGATATTGCTTGTTCTCACCAATTACAACATTCATAATCGTATCTAAATAGCAATCAGAATTTCATCTTAGTTTGTTTTCAATCCATGTGTAATAATTTCAATACTTGCCTCTTACTCTTTATTTAAGAGATTTTGTACTTAGTTTTGTTAAAATTTTCACATTTTTCATTCCTGAATTTCTGAGAGTTCTTGGTAGGCTGCTGCTTTGTTTTTCTCTGGGTCTGCATAATAAATTGTCATTAGCTACAGAGGGAATTATATTAAGTGTTTAGTATTCATTGCATTCTTAGTCTCAGCGGTTGTGGACACTTCTCTAGTTTTTGTTCTACATAGTAGGACTATCCAGATATGTTCAGGCTAAGACATTGCCTCCAAACTCCATTCCTCTGAAAGTGTTTGTCTCATTACTTTTATTATTATTATTATTCATCCATCCTTGGTTACAGCAACGGAATAATTCTCTTTTCAGTCATGGTTTAAATAGACTTAAATAGTTTTCTACCATATTACACTTAAGCTTTATTTTGTCCAGATTGTGATATCATCAGACACCCACAAAGCATTAAAATATCCATGGTCTCTGCTGATCTTACCTAAGGGCTACATTCTGACTAGAAAGGCAGCCCCAAAATTAAGAAGAAAGGTTAAAGAAAAGATATTTTCTTCTAAGCTTCTCCCTCTCTCTCCTCTAGTTATTGTGAGTATAAGTCTTAGGGTTGCCAATTTATACTCATTACTACTTATCCTATGAAGACCCTGTAGAGTGGAACACACTAAAAAATGGAGGTCAACTTGGTATCAGTTACCCCAGGAATATAAGAGAAACCAATAGAGAACTGTAAGTAGAGAGACTTGTTACTTTGATGTCTGAGACTTGAGCTGGTACCGGTTAAATGAAGTCTCTGCCCTGTGGAAGCAGCTGCTTAGAAGGAGGAAGCCATGATAAACAAGAGACTGGACATGAGCAAAATATACACTCCAAAACAGATGTTCTAGATTTATGCCACCTTCTGCATGTCTCTGGGCTTCCCAGGTGGCTCAGTGGTAAATAATCCACCTGCCAATGTAGGAGACACAGGAGATGTGGGTTCGATCCTTGGGTTGGGAAGATGCCCTGGAGTAGGAAATGACAACCCACTCCAGTGTCCTTGCCTGGGAAGTTCCTTGGACAGAGGAGCCTGGCAGTCCATGGGTCACAGAGTCAGACACGTAGAGTGACAGAGCACCCATGCACACGTGCAAAGTGTCTCTCTAGTCTTGGCTGTCCTTTAGCTTTCAGCAGATTCTTTGAATGACCCCCTTACTCCATCAAAGTTTCAGCTTGAATATATTTATTTCCAAACTTGGATTAATGTGTTTAAATTAAAGAAGAGGAATTAGAGGTCTGTGAGACAGTGCCAGTAGGAATGAGTGAGCATTCACCAAGAGATGGTGAGTTTCCAGAAAGAAACTGGTTTGGAACGTGTAGTTTTCCATTTCTACATAGCAATGCATTTCTAATGTGCAGTTTGAAAGTTCTGGGACTCATTTTTATTATGAAAACAACTATAATTTGCAGAAAGACAATTTTTTGAAGGAAGACGACACTAGGTTAGGGAAACTGAGATGCAGCAGGGTGAAATTGTTACAGACAGATGAATCCTTTCAATGAGATGTGCTATCTCAAAGTAAAACATTCAGAGAGCACTCTGCTTGCCAGCGTATTAATTATTTTAACATTAGACTAGATATAAATGGTAATTTTCTATCTGGCTTAAATTAAATTGAACTAAAGTCTTATTCTATAACTATTAAATATGTGAAATTATCATAGCATAGTGGTTAAAAATGCTGTTAGTCTTTCCTCTGCTCTTCATCTCGACCCATTTCCAGTCTTTAATCACTTTTCTTTGTGCAAATTATTTAGACCTCTGTATTATGCTTCCTCTAGAGCTTAGATGGTAGAGAATCTGCTTGCAATGCAGGAGATTAGGGTTCAATTACTGGGTTGGGGAGATCCTCTGGAGAAGGGATTGGCAACCCACTCCAATATTCTTGCTTGGAGAATTCCATGGACAAAGGAGCCTGGCAGGCTACAGTCCATGGAGTTGCAAAGAGTCAGACATGACTGAGTGACTAACGCGTTCACTTTCATTTTTTCAGAGCTTATTTCACACATCAATTTAAGTAAATGGATTAGGAAAATGCCAGGTACATGGTAAATGCTCAATGAAAATTGGCTGATATTTTAATAGCAGTTTAATTTTGTATCATATATTTTCCCTCATGTATGTGACTTCATTGTGGCTCATCAGTAAAACTTTATGCATGAATAGTTGTCAAATGAAAGACATAAAACAATCTATTTCCATATTCTTCTTTAATATAAAGCCATGCATTTTAATTTTAATGTATTGTGTATTATTCCATGTGAAATGGGATACATGAGGTTATTAAAAAAAAAGAAAAATGGGCCACTGAGACTATATGTAGTTCGATGTCCCTCGGGCATTTCAGTTTTTTGGTGTCTACTTTTGGAATAGTTGAAAGTAAGGTACAGCAAGATGCTGCTTATTCAGAGACATATTTACTAGAATGTAAATTCCATGAAATTGGGATCCTTTTCTGCTTTTTTTTTTTTCACTGCCCTATACCAATGCCCAGAGAAGTGCTTGGCACAGGAAGAATGATCACTGAATATGTGTTATATAAAGAAAAGGTGATATCTTTAAATGTGTACTGAAAAGACCATCAGTGATTTCAAATAAGTGCCATAAATCAAAGTCTTACAGGCAGATGCTTTGGCTATTTTTGAGATCTGTTTCTCAAGACAGCAACTCTCAATATAGCATATTCCAGGTGGAGCTGCAGTGGGTGGCCAATGAGTAGACAATAGTGAAATAGTGATTTTTCCAAAAGATACTATTTATAGACAGTATAACCTTAAGGAGAGCTTCCCAGGTGAAATCTTTAGATGTGCTTGTGTTTCTTAGCACTGTCATCAGGAAAGGCGAAAAGAGATCCTTGAATTGTAAGAAATAGAATAATAAAAGTAGGGTAATATAGATATTTTGAGGTAGTAAAATATGGCTACCAAATAAAGAAATATTTTTATGTAAAAGAAAGAAACAAATAATAAAAGTGGGGATGGATATCATAGCTATAGGGGATTTTTTATGTTGAATGACTGCCTTCCTTAAGTTTTTCTCCTTATGAAAATGATTTAATATTATAGAAAAATAAAACTTGGAAAATAAGGACTTTATTATTTGTGCTTTTGTTAGATATTCAAAGAGAAGCATTAACAATCTTGGCAAATTCTTTATGCATTTGTAATTACCAATATTTTTTCAGAGTGTCATCTTTTATTTTATTTTTTCTTTCATGACCCTCATCTGCAAAGCAAAAAAAAAAAAACTTTAATAGAAAAAAAAGAAAAGGGTTAAAAACAGAAATTTTTGAGAAGAGATTCACAAATTGATTAAATATCACAAAAACTCAAAGAAATACTTAGTAATAATATATTTGCTTTTTATCAAATTAGCATGACTTCAGAAAATGTCATTTAATGATAGATATGGTAATATAGAAGCATTTATAAATATTCAGTAAGAGGGAAAACTGATGCATTTATTTTGGAAATCAGCATGAGGATATGTATGGAAAGTCTGTAAAACAATGCTTCTTCTTTGTTTTTGGTTTTTTAATTTTTTTTAACACCAAATACATTTTGTATTGGGGTATAGCCAATTAATAATGTTGTGATAGTTTCAGATGAACAGTGAAGGGACTCACTGCCATATACATGTAGCCATTCTCCTCCCAAAGCCCCTCCCATCTAGGCTGGCACATAGCATTGACCTGCATTCCATGTGCTATATGATAGGTTTTTGTTGATTATCCATTTTAAATATAGCAATGTGTACATGACCTTCCTAAAGCTCTTAACTATTCCTTTCCCTCAGCAACCATGAGTTCATTTTCTATGAGTCTCTTTCAAAAACAATGCTTCTTTTCTTCTAGAAAATTATTTTTCATTTACCCATATACTAAGGAAATAATCAGGATGATGTCAAAGTTTTGGTACAAAGATGATCATGATGACTTTACATGGATGAATATTTCAATATAAGTTAAAGGGTAATGATTACATGGAATATTAATTTAATATTTATTCTCTTATTATATTCTTGTTGTTGTTCAGGTGCTAAATTGTGTCCAACTCTTTGTGACGCCATGGACTACAGCCCACCAGGCTCCTCTGTCCTTTACTATCTCCTGGAGTTTGCTCAAACTCATGTCCATTGAGTTGGTGATGCCGTTCAACCATCCCATCATTTGCCTCTTCCTCATCCTGCCCTCAATCTTTTCCAACATCAAGTTCTTTTCCAATGAGCCAGAAGAACTTAAAGCAAATGATGATTAAATTAAATGTAGCTCAAGCACATGTTGGATACTTGTGTATCTTGAAATGATATTAAAATATATGTGTATTGATATTGAAAAATGCTTTCATTGTTAACTGAAAACTTTAGGAATCACAGTTTGATGTATCATTAACTACAAAAAGAGGATAGAAGAAAATAATAGATGGAAAACAGATTCTAGAATGTTAAAAGCTATTGCTTTAGGTGAAGAGATTAAGAATGATTCTCTAGAGAACACTCCATGCAACAATAGCATGGGAAGAAAAGAAAACTATGTTGTGGGATGGAGATATTAATTATCTTAATTTGTGATTATGTTTTATGGGTGCATACGTGTTAAAAAACATTAAATTAACAGTTTAAATATGAGACATTTATTGTAACACAATTATATTTCATTAAGTGTGTTTACACTTTTTTTGTAAGTAGCTATAGGTGGCTCGGATGGTAAAGTGTCTGCCTGCAATGCAGGAAACCTAATTTCGATCCCTGGGTGGGAAAGATCCCCCGGAGAAGGAAATAGCAACCCACTCCAGTACTCTTGCCTGGAAAACTCCATGTTGGAGAAGCCTGGTAGACTACAGTCCATGAGGTCACAAAGAGTCAGACACAACTTCACTTTCACTTTCATAATATACTTGGAGAGAAACAAAGTGAATAGTTTGTTTTATCCAGAATTTTTATAATGCTACTCTAAATAAGACAGCATGATATTCATGTAAAGATAGATAAGTAAAGCAGTGGCATAAAGTAGAGATCCCAGAAAAAGACCCAAGCATATGTGGAGTCTTATTTATAAATAGTGCTACTCAAGAGCTGGGAATAAAATATTTTTCAATAAATCATGCTGGGACACTTTATATCCATAAAAATGAAATTTGGCTTCTACTCATACAGAAAACTATCTTTTATGTAAAACATAAATCAAAATACAAAAAGCAAAGCAATTAAAAAAAATCTGGAGAACAATAAAGGAAAATATTTTCATGATCTCAGATGAGTGAAATAAATATATCTCAAACAAAAGAAATACTCTAAAACAGGAGAGTATCGTGAATACATTTGAGTACATTAGGATTGTTCATCAAACGACTCCATTAAGACACTGGAAAGGCAAGTTGTAATTTTGGTGAAGAAACTTTCAACACATAAAACATGGATATTTCTGAAATCATTCAGAAAATATAGACAACTAAGCTGAAAATCAGTAACTGACTTCAAGAGGTATAGAAATATTAAAACTAGCCATAAATGTTTGTAAAAGTGGGCAAGCTCATTCATAATCAGGATAATGAAAAATAAGAGCAAATTAACATACTATGGCATGCTCTCTTAGATGACTAAAATTACAGTTTGATACATGATGGGAACTCTCATGTAATGTTGGTGAGGGTGTAAATTGGTCCTATTAATTTGGAAAACTATTTGGCATTATTTTCTAAAGTTGAATATGTACAAATTCTATATTCTAGCAATTATATATAATATAAAGCAATATGTGCATATACACAATTATGTATACACATCTTACTATAAATGTCTATGTGCTCAAATCAGCTAGTATTAGCTCAGAGAGCCAGCAGTTAAATTTGTGATCTGACTTTTACACCGGAGATAGCTTGAAACTGTTCGTTAGAATTTTGTTCAAGGCCATATATTGGGTCTCATTTTTCCCCATTAGAGAACCAGCATATGATATGTATGTAAAAGTACATAGAAAGCAATGCTTATAGTAGTTATTTGCAGTAGCCTGAAACTGAGAACAACTCAAATATCTATCCAAGGTAGAAATGAGACATAAGTTATGGTATGTCTATATATTAGGGGCTTCCCAGGTGGCTCAGTGTAAAGAATTCATCTGCCAATCCAGGAGATGCAGCAGAAGTGGGTTTGATCCCTTGGTCTGGAAGATCCTCTGGATGAGGAAATGGCAACCCACTCCAGTATTCTTGCCTGGAAAATGCCACAGACAGAGGAGCCTGGCAGGCTACAGTCCATGAGGTTGCAACGAGTTGGATGTGACTGAGTGACTAAGCACACACACACACGTCTGTACATTAGAATATTTTATGGCAATAAAAATAAATGAACTATAGGTATGTATAATCATAATAATAATTATAATTCTAAGAAATGCAAACAATATATTTCATGTACACAAGGCCATATCTCTCTCTCTTTAAAATATTTATGTATGTGTGTTTGTATCCTTAGGAAAAATAATATGAATACATATAAAATGCTATCTTTGTGTGATAGCATTATAAAATATTTCCTTTTTCTTTACACTTTATTTCTTTTATACTGATAAAATATTGCCTTATAATCAAGAAAAAAACAATAAAATTAACTTTGTTTTAAAAATAAAATATTGGATGGTAGTCATGGTAGTGGGGTATAATTGCTCAGGTAATACTGATATAGAAGTATCAGATTTTAATTGAAATCTGATGTGTGTCTTACAAGATGTGTAACTCTGTAGATGTTATTTAACTGTACTGATACATATTTTCTTCAACTACAAAATTAGAATATAGATATTGACTACCTCAGAGAATATTTGTGAAGATAAAAATCTAAGCCTTGATATTTACCAGCACAAACTAAGAGTATATTTCTGTTTTATCTAGTGTATTGATATTTGTTACTTCCCGCACTTTTAAGCAGTTCTTAACCTATTAGAAGATCTAAAATCATTTATTTGAGTGGTGATAAAAATGGAAAACCTTTACAATTAAGAATATACAATTGTTGTTTACCTTATGGACACAAGTGATAACACTTCAATAGTAGGATTTTGGAGTTCCTGAAAGAGTGTTTAGTTGAGTTGTTAAATTGTACCTGAGGTATTTGAAATATTTTTACATTTTATGTGTGTGTTTGATTTATTTACCTGCTTTAAGTCCTTGAAATGTGAAAGCATTATGTTCACTGACACTTTTATATACAACTCTTTGAGGAGTGACCCATTTCTTTATTGGCCAACTCTCTCTTTGTCTTCTCTCTGTAGCTATTTGTTTTGAATAGACACATCCCATTCAATGAGCTTAATTGAAGGGAGAATTGCCCATCACCCTCTGCAATTTAGGTTTTGTAAGTGTGAGCTCTGATTCATTAAACATCTCAGACTTGCTTCAGCTGAGACAGTTCATTTCTCCTTAATTCATCAGTGAATTGCTAATGAAACCTCCTTCATCTTTGTCATAGAAACAAAGACCTAATTTTGTAGTGCCTTACCTTGAACTTTTTATCAGGTAGATAGCTTATTTCCACTTTTTTAAAAAATTTTTGTCCACTTCTTTCACTTGCAAAATATTCCTCTCTCTATTCATTTTGCCTGATTCTCTTTGTTTATTTGTATATATTAGATAGCTCAGTTCAGTACCTCAGTCCTGTCCAGCTCTTTGCAACTCCATGGACGGAAGCACTCCAGGCTTCCCTGTTCATCACAATCTCCCAGAGCTTGCTAAAACTAATGTCCATCAAGTTGGTGATGCTATCCAACCATCTCATCTTCTGTCATCCCCTTCTCTTCTCACCGCCAATCTTTCCCAGCATCAGGGTCTTTTCAAATGAGTCAGCTCTTTGCATCAGGTGGCCAAAGTATTGGGAGCTTGAGCTTCAGCATCAGTCCTTCCAATGAATACTCAGGACTCATCTCCTTTAGGATTGACTGGTTGAATGTCCTTGCAGTCCAAGGGATTCTCAAGAGTCTTCTCCAACACCACAGTTCAAAAGCATTAATTCTTCGGCCCTCAGCTTTCTTTATAGTCCAACTCTCATGTCCATACAAGACTACTGGAAGACCCATAGCTTTGACTAGACAGACCTTTGTTGGCAATATAATGTCTCTGCTTTTGAATAGGCTGTCTAGGTTGGTCATAGCTTTTCTTCCAAAGAGCAAGCGTCTTTCAATTTCATGACTGCAGTCACCATCTGCAGTGATTTTGGAGCTCAAAAAAAATAAAGTCTGTCACTGTTTCCATTATTTCCCATCTATTTGCCATGAAGTGATGGGACTGGATGCCATTATCTTGGTTTTCTGAGTACTGAGTTTTAAGCCAACTTTTTCACTCTCCTCTTTCACTGTCATCAAGAGGTCTTTAGTTCTTCTTCACTTTCTGCCATAAGTGTTGTGTCATCTGCATATCTGTGGTTATTGATATTTCTCCCAGCAATCTTGATTCCACCTTGTGCTACATTGAGCCTGGCATTTCACTTGATGTGCTCTGCATATAAGTTAAATAAGCAGAGTGACAATATACAGCCTTGACATACTCCTTTCCTGATTTGGAACCAGTCTGTTGTTTGATGTCCAGTTCTAACTGTTGCTTCTTGACCTGCAAACAGATTTCTCAGGATCAGGTTACATGGCCTGGTATTCCCATCTCTTGAAGAATTTTTCATAGTTTGTTGTGATTCACACAGTCAAAGGCTTTAGCATAGTCAATAATGCAGAAGTCGATGCTTTTTCAATGATTCAACAGATGTTGGCAATTTGATCTCTGGTTCCTCTGCCTTTTTTAAATCCAGCTTGAACATCTGGAAGTTCATGGTTCACATACTGTTGAAGCCTGGCTTGGAAAATTTTGAGCATTACCTTGCTAGCATGTGAGATGAATGCAATTGTGTGGTAGTTTGAACATTCTTTGGCATTGCCTTTCTTTGGGATTAGAATAAAAACTTACCTTTTCCAGTCCTGTGGCCACTGCTGAATTTTCCAAATTTGCTGACATACTGAGTGCAGCACTTTCACAGCATTATCTTTTAGGATTCAAAATAGCTCCACTGGAATTCCATCACCCCACTAGTTTTGTTTGTAGTAATGCTTCCTAAGGCTTACTTGACTTCACATTCCAGGATGTCTGGCTTTATGTGAGTGATCACACCACTGTGGTTATCTGGGTCATGACGATAAAAATAGCTGAGAGAGAAATACAAATAGAGAGATACAAATAGCAAGAGAAAAGGAGAGATATGCCCATTTGAATGCAGAGGTCCAAAGAATACCAAGAAGAGATAAGAAATCCTTCCTTAGTGAAAGAAATAGAGGAAAACAATAGAATGGGAAAGAAAATTAGAGATACCAAGGGAACATTTCATGCAAAGATGGGTACAATTAAGGACAGAAATGGTATGGACTTAACAGAAGCAGAACATGTTAAGAAGAGGTGGCAAGAATACACAGAACTATACAAAAAAATATCTTCATGTATTAGATAGGTCAGTTATGTTTTCCAGTCTTAGAGAAGTGACCTTATGTTGGAGACATCCTTTGGGGCCCACAGCACATTTCCCTCTGGTGACCAGAACTGTATGCTATAGGGTGATCCCTTTGGGGGCTGTGTGGGCCCTCTGTTGTAGCAAGGTTGACTACTGTGGGCACACTAGTAGGTAGGGCTGGCTCCTGGCCTAATTGACTGCCAGTCTCTGCCTCATGTGGTGACTGCCAGCCTGCTGGTGGGGAGGCCCATATCCCAGTGTGGCTGCCTGTCAGTCTTGGTCTCAGTGATCCCAGGACTGGTACTGAGCCACTGGTGGGTGGAGTCAGGATCAAGGGCAGCTGGCTTCGGGGCCTCATGGGCCTGGTGCCAACCTTCTGGAAGCAAGTAAGTCTGACACTATTAAGCAAGATGGAAGATTCCAAAATGATGTTTGCTGGCACAACAGTCCTCGTGGTCGAATAAGCTCTCGCTAATGGCAGCCACCAACCTCTTTATCCCCAGGTTGCCTCCTGCCTCTCTGGGAGGCTCTCTAAGGTCACTAAGTTGGTCTGGCTCAGTCTCCTTTCAAATGACTGCCTAAATACTGGGTCTCAGAACTTGGGACATTTTACACACATCTTGTAAGAATAGAGTCTGTTTCCTATAACCCTCTGGCTTTCCCATACACAAATGCTGCTGGCCTTCAAAGCCAGATGTTCTGGGGACATGTCTTTGCAATGTAGGACTCTTGGGATGGGGAGCCTGATGTGAGACTTGAACCCCTTGTTCCTTGGGGAGAACCTCCACAATTGTGATATCCTTCCCTTTGTGGGTCACCTAGCTAGGAGTTATGCATCTTGACTATATTGTGTCTCTGTCTCTCCTTCCTGTCTCATTGCATTTCCTTCTTTACACATTTAGTGTTGGAAAAATATTTTATTCTAGACTAAATGTCATTTGCATAGATAGCTGCTCTGTAAATAGTTATAATTTTTGTGTGCCCATGAGAGGAGATGCGCTCGGATCTTTCTTCTCTACCATCTTGGCCACACATTATTTTTTAATGCAAGGAATTAGTACAGTATAATGGCTTCAGTTTCTGGATTATCTATTCAAATTCCAATTTTGCATCTTATAAACACAGTGACTTTGATGAAGTTATTTCATATCTTTTTTTTTTTAATTTTCTTTACTTTATTGTGTTGGTTTTGCCATACAATGACATGAAACCGCTCTGGGTTTACATATGCTCCCCCTCCAGAACCCCCCTCCTTCCTCCCTCCTGACTCCCCCCACCCCCACCCCCGGGACATCTCTGTGCACCAGCCCTGAGCATCAACCCTGGGCTGGCGATTGATTACACATATGATAATTAACATGTTTCAATGCCATTCTCCCATATCATCCCACCCTTGCCCTCTTCCACAGAGTCCACGAGTCTGTTCTATACATCTGCGTTCCTTTTGCTGTCTCACATGCAGGGTTCTCTTTACCATCTTTCTAAATTCCTTATATATGCGTTAGTATACTGTATTGTTGCTTTTCCTTCTGGCTTACTTCACTCTGGATAATAGGCTCCAGTTCCGTCCACCTGAGTAGAACTGATTCAAATGAATTTTTTTTTAATGCTGAGTAGTATTCCATTGTATATATGTACCACAGCTTTCTTATCCATTCGTCAGTTGATGGGCATCTAGGTTGCTTCCATGTCCTGGCTATTGTAAACAATGCACAATGAACATTGGGGTACACGTGTCTCTTTCAATTCTGGTTTCCTCGGTGTGTATGCCCAGCAGTGGGATTGCTGGGTCATATGGCAGGTCTATTTGCAGTTTTTTAAGGAATCTCCACACTGTTTTCCATAGTGGCTGTACTAGTTTGCATTCCCACCAACAGTGTAAGAGGGTTCCCTTTGCTCCACATCCTCTCCAGTGCCTCAGTTTTTTCAAGTGTGTTATGAAATAACAGTTGTAGCTACTATAGAGGGTTATTGTGAGGAATCAGTATAAAAAGCAGTTAGGACAAATCAAAGAATAAATATAAAACAGTTAGGACAAATCAAAGAATAATAAATTGGTTTTCAGCCACAAACTTGCAAATTGAATATCAGTAATTTTGACATTCCAGATATTGACATTGTCTTCCTCCAAAACAAATTTGATCATATGTAACTTCTGTGTTTTTCTTTTCATTTTAGTTTTTCTATATAAAATAAAAGAGCTTGTGTGCTTTTGAAATTTATATAAAGGATATAATACTATAAGTAATCTATATCTTTCTTTTTACAGCCAATGATATGTTTCTAATATTCATTCATTTGACGTATCTAGCAGATCACTCATTTTCACTATTATATAGTGTTCCCAAAGCATATCTATCTATACATAAATATAATATATGGTCATTTTGAGTCTTTTCAATATGATGTCTATCTCTGCCATAAATATTTTCTACAGGTCCCTTAAGACATATGCTTAAGAGTTTTCAAGATATTCATCTAGAAATGGCTTCCAAGTCCTGAATTTACAAATATATAACTCCATGAGATCATGTTAAATTGTTTTCCAAGTACTGTATTAATTCATTCTCCCACCAGTTAACATGTGGCAGTATCAGAACTTCCTATTTTTTAAAAAATTGGTGGGTGTAAAATATCATTTTACTTTGACTAAAATTTGCATTTTTAAAATTATTAATAAGGTAAAACTTTCATTTTTGTTTTAGTTCTTCAAGTTTCCTTTTCTGTGAAATATCTTTTATGTGATACTGGGATTGCATTTATTTTGAATGTCTTTTTTGTTCTTTTAGTTTATGTTTTAATATGTACTAAATTAAGAGAAATCCAAATTAAAAATTTCTAAATAGCAAAGAAAAACGATACACAAAATTTGAGTATGCTGCTGCTGCTGCTAAGTCACTTCGGTTGTGCCTGACTCTTTGCGACCCCATAGACAGCAGCCCACCAGGCTCTGCGGTCCCTGGGATTCTCCAGGCAAGAACACTGGAGTGGATTACCATTTCCTTCTCCAGTGCATGAAAGTGAAAAGTGAAAGTGAGGTTGCCCAGTTGTGTCCGACTCTTTGTGACCCCATGGACTGCAGCCTACCAGGCTCCTCCATCCATGGGATTCTCCAGGCAAGAGTACTGGAGTGGGGTGCCATTGCCTTCTCCAAAAATTTGAGTATATTGTGGCTATTCTTATTACTAAAGGGTATTTGCCATTGTATATTAATAATTTTAGGTAGAACATAAAATTTGAATTATATTGTTGAGTTATAGAAAGTTCATTCTTTGTAGGTGAGCTTCTTGAGAAATCAACTTTAAATCACTGTAGGAACTGGAATATAGCAGGAGCTCAATATAAATATTTTCAGATTAATCAATGACTTAATTTAAAGCATGAGGAGCTGTGAAATAATAAACATAAATGAAGTTAAACATTCTTCAGTAATGTCCACAAGTGGGACATTGTTTCTCAATTTATATAAACATTATGTTTAGAAGAAAGAGGTAATATTGTATAATATATAATAACCTGATGAAATAGATCTGTCTAGATATTTAGATGGACCATTTAACAGTGAATAAAACATACTAGCTTTTCTCTGATTTCCCATCATGCCCACTGTAGAATGTTTTCTGTGTTGGAAATAGATCAGAGCTTGACTTTAAATAGCAGTTTTCTTCCTTTTTTTTTAGTGTTGTTAAGGTAATTTCCTGGGCAGTGAGTTAATGAGATAGGCTTAGAATGACTAGGGAAGCCATGGAAAAAAACACTTTCACTCACTTGCACAGTAAAATCACTCTATTGAGAGAAAGAATAATTTTAGAATATCAAGATTCACGTTCACAAGGCATCTGATTCACATATCCTCAATTTTTCTTCTATTTGGCATGAATCAATGCAAAATAGTATTCAGTTATATTAAAGTTAATCTTTAAACTTTCATATTTAAACAGTCTACTATTCCTTCTTATTCATATGATGTACCAGGATTTAGAAAAGAGTTCTCAGCCATATCTTTTGGTACAAAGACTATAGTCATAAATTACAATATTTCATACATTTATTGAAAAAATTTCTCCCTAGTATATTTTATTTATAGTTTGACAACGACTCTTGTGTTTTGAGATTTAGCAGAAAACAATGGTTGGATTACCACTTACAACATTAAAAATCTTTAAATATTTGATGTGTCAATTAAAAAAAATTTTTAATTTAAGGATAATTTCTTTACAGAATTTTGCTGTTTTCTATCAAACATCAACATGAATCAGCCATAGGTATACATATACCCCCTCCCTCTTGAATCTCTCTCCCCATTCCACTGCTCTAGGTTGATACAGAGCTCCTATTTGAGTTCCCTGAGACATACAGAAAATTCCCATTGGCTATTTATTTTACATTTGGTAATGTAAGTTTCCATATTACTCTAACCATACATCTCACCCTCTCTCTTCTCTCTTGATGTCCATAAGTCTGTTCTCTATATCTGTTTCTCCATTACTGCCTTGCAAATGAATTCATCCATACCATCTCTCTAGATTCCATATATATGCATTTGTATATGATATCTATCTTTCTCTTTCTGACTTACTTCACTCTGTATAGTAGGCTCTGGGTTCATCCACCTCATTAGAACTGACTCAAATGTGTTTCTTTTTGTGGCTGATTAACATTCCATTTTGTGTATGTACCACACTTCTTTATCCATTCATCTGTCAATGGACATCTAGGTTGCTTCCATGTTCTAGCTATTGTAAATAGTGCTGCAATGAATATTGGGGTACATGTGTCTTTTTCAGTTTTGTTTTCTTCAGGGTATATGCCTGGAGTGGGATTGCTGGGTCATAAGCTGATTTTTTCCCCTAGGTTTCTAAGGAATATCCATACTGTCTTCCATAGTGGCTGTATCAATTTACATTCCCACCAACAGTGCAAGAAGGTTCCCTTTTCTCCACACCCTCTCCAGCATTTATTGTTTGTAGGCTTTTTGACGATGGCCATTCTGACCAGTGTGAGGTGATATCTCATTGTGGTTTTGACTTGCATTTGATAAATCAGTTTTTATATTCTTGCTTTAGTTTCCACAAATGCACTATGGAAATAATATTACTTATCTCATAACTTCTTTTGTGAGATATTCAGAGGACAGACACATTTTTAAAACATCTGGAAATAAGGTAGATGATGTGCAATTTAAGTTCACAGAGTAAGAGTTAAATGGTCACAGTAAAAGCTGCAACAAATTGCAAGTGGCTTTTCAATTTGCTTTCACTTAGAAAATTTTAAATTAGTGACAAAGAATTTCTTGGCAAGTTATAAAAGGGAAACTAATTGTAATGATTTTCTTCTTGAAGGTAATTTTCAATAATAAAAACCAGCTGATAAACAAGCTTTTTCATCATGATCTAGCTGCTAGAAAAATAGCTTAAGTAAGGTTTTTTTCTGGTTCTTTTAGATGAGGTGAATTTTCCTATAGGTCTATGGAAACCTTTTTGAATATATCTGTTGCTGGAAGCTCAAAATTATTTAGTTCTAAGTGTAATTGCATCTTGGAGGAGATGATTGACAGCATGTTGACTCGTTTTGCCAAAAATAAAACTTTTAGGTTTCTTGAGAATGCATTTTAAAATACTGGTGTTTGCTTGAAGATTATCTAGCCTGCCCAGTTATTCTCTTTTAAAATATAAAGTGTATTTCCAAATGTGAGATGTTTGTTGAATTTTTTTAAAAAAATTTCCAGTAATGGAAGCTAGGAAAATTAGAAGAAAAATGGTTTAATATAATTACCAGTTTGGTTAATCCCGAGATGTTAATTTTCTCTTAGCGTCATTCATGACAGTTTCTTTTGCAAACAAAAGTTGCAAAGTCATCAGAATAGATTTACATAAATACAAAAAGTGATGGCAATTTTTTTGCATCTTACATCCAATATATTATGGTAAGCAGCATAATCTTTTTTTTTTTTTTCTGATGACTTGTATGTTTTTGTTTTTGTATCAGGAAACCTACTGATGTTAATGTCTTAATGTTAACTGTGTCTTGTTTATAGTTTTTACATTGTTTACCCATGTAAGGAAAAAATAGCATAATCTTTTAGATTTTACAGTGATTTATTTATTGTATTTAATTTTTATTGGCAAAGTCAATCATTCCCTAAGAACTGATAAGAAAACAAGTCATCTATCATCATCACTTTCATTGAAATGAGTGTATTTTCATCTTGAATCCGTTTATTCAATACAGCTATGAGTCATCCCTGGTAATTTTTTGGTAGGTCCGAAGTCACAGAGATAAACTTGGAAGCATAATTTTTCTTTAAAACCATGTGTAGACCTGGAAGCTAATCATAGAGAGCCATGTACAGACTACATTTCAGTACTTTAGATTCATATCAGGTCATCAAATTTATTTTGTTTTACTATATTGGCTCTTTCTGCTACCTTAGAATTATATATAACTTACGTTTAAAATCGTTACCAGAGGTAAGTTAAAAATTTTTTTGACATTAGAGTTTTCTAAATTTCATATTATTTTTAGTACATTATTAAAATCTAAAGACTGCTTGTTATTTTATGTTCTAACTAAACTTTAGACTACTACCATTTTGTCTTTAAAGATTTATTCAACATATGCCCACTTTTTTGCTTTTTCAAAAGCCCCAATATTGTATCCCAATTCTTCTCCAGTTTCTTAGATACTGTTTCAAGTTCTTTTTCTGTCATTTTGTACAAGATTCTAAATGACTTCCTCAGAACTTCCTCCTAATTCTCTCTTCAGTTGAGCTCAGTCTATTTTTGAGTTTAGAAGTGTTTCATTTCAATTTTTATATTTTATATCCACAGTTTCTAATTGGATCTTATACTTTGCTAATTGGTTCTATTCCACCTTTGCTTGCATTTGTACCATACCTTCTTCTAGGTGAATGTCACACATTCATTTATCTCTTACAGCATCTGAAAGAGACTGATTTAAATGTCTTTCTTCTCCCCAGGTTGTTCCATAAATGTGCTTTTAATCTGGAGTGACAAAATGTGACATTTTTGTGTTTATTTTTTGTATATTCTTTTGAATTTGTGAATTGTGCAAAGTAATTCATACAGAAAATTGATTGCATTAAACTCCAATGTACAGCTTAAAGAACATTTTTAAAGTAAATGCCCATGAAAAAAAACAAGAAATGGAAATATAACTTGAGTCTCTCTTCTATTAAGTCAGAGTAGAAAATAAATTTCTTCAAAGCATGTGAAACTAAAGAAATACTCTTCTATGAGTTTTGGATTTTCTTGAAAGCCTGATATAGAATAAACATTTGAAAGTATTTCATGTGCCATTCAGAAAAACATGTTATAGAGTTCTATATATTGTTTTAAACTAAAATCTTAAAAATCTTAAGTGTCCCCATCTCTTTTCTCTCTCATTATCTTTCCCTTCTGCTGATTTTAATCTAAGTTAATGGTGGGTGCTTTAGAATGAATATTTGTAGACTTAAAGGTTTAGAGAAAATTATTAATTCAGCAACTTGTAATCATAGTTTTGTAATAGAGTGTGACCCTAAGCAGGCCTTAGCATGTGGCCATTGCTGTACGCCATTGTCCCCCACCTAATCTCCAGGCAGCAGTTACACAAGATTGTTAGTGCTCCAACTCAGCCATGGAGCACAGCAGTGGGCCCCTCTACCAAGTGACCGACTGTCAATGAGTGATCCTAAGTGGGCCCATTCAGTCAATGGTCAGTGTAGAGGGGGGTGGTGGTCTTCAGGCAGACAGTGAGGTAAGAGGTGGATGGAACCTGGCCTTCTCTCTGGGGCCCCCAAACTCACCTACTGGTCTGAGGGCAGGTGAACTGGGACCTAGGTAACAAGCTGGGTGCCACGTCTGGCAGGGCTCCAGAGCCCTCATCAAGGCCACCCACTGGCTCCGCCCAGGCCTTGAGGCAATGGTGAACCTCTCCCCCATGGCAGTCTCTGCAGTCTAATAGCAGTGGCAGTCTGCCTGGGTCACAGTCTGAGGGAACGGCCCTCTTCCCTACGGATGGCCTGAGGGGCCTAAAGGCCAATTGGGTTGGGCACCTGGCTCCCTCAGTGATGACACCTGGACAGGATATGGGATCCTGGCCCTGAGGGCACCGCCAGCTGAGATCTGCCTCCTCTTAGCCAGGACATGGACCTCAGAGGGTGTTAGTTGTGCCTTGGGACCTGGACCTTTCTTATTAGGATAGAGAATAACGTTCATTTGATGATAGAGATTTACAGGAAGATAGTGATCTGACCATGACCTGACCTCAAGAATAAAGGATCTGACACCAAGAAGTTTGCAAGAACTAACCATGCTCCTCTGTTATCTTTTCTATAAAAGGACTTTGCAGAAAGCTTTCAGGGAGTTGAGTTTTTTAGGCCTGAGCCACCCATCTCCTTGCATGGCCCTTCATAAACCTTTCTCTGTTCCAAATTCTGATGTTTTGATACTGTTTGATCTCACTATGTGTCATGCACATGAACTTGCATTTAGGTAACAGTTGGAAAACAAGCATGTAGTAAGAAGGATATAAGATAAAGTACTTGCTGACATTCTTTACAGATAATACAAGGAAATCATATGGAATGATGCCGGGGTCCAGCCCCAGCGGGTCCCGGGGTCTTTAGGGATGAGTGGCGTCTGTGAAGAACTGAGCTGAGTCAGTGTGGTGATGGAGCAGTCTCTCTCTTTATTGTTGTTGCTTTACAGTTTTTATACCCAAGAAACACACCTATTACATCACATATTATTCTATACAATCTTTTGTTTTCTGCCTACCATCAACAACTTTAACATTAAGCTCATTTTCCTTGCAGAGGTCGGATTTCTGCATAAATAGATTTAACAATAGTATGTTTACCATTTAAATGTCTCCAGCATACTTCAGATAAGTACATCAATCTAAGTAGAAAGGTTACATTTCTCTTATTAGGTGCAACTATGTAGAAGCTAGAAGGAAGGGCTTAAGCTTGAAACTGTTTTCTTCTATTAACCTATTTCGGTTCTTACAAGGAAAGAGAAAAGAGGACAAAGAGACAGTTTAGCAGCACTGCTTTAACAATGAAACTCTATTAACCTTATAACTACTATAATGAATTCCTTTGTCTACAATATCCTAGAGCAATCAATGTCTCCAACTATGCTGGCCACAGTTATGAGCATTCCTAAGTCCCATTCCAGCCTGGTTTCTTCAAGGAAGGGAGTCTCCTCCGTGGAGTGGTCAGGGGAGTGGGAGGTGGAAAGGTGACCCAAGTACGAGCCCTTCTGGTGGTGGCTTTGCCATGACCCCCAGAAAACTCTTGGTAAACTTCCCAGTAACTAGTAGGAGGTGTAGTAATCTATTTAAATGTCCCTTTCATTCCTCCTTTGTCCTTAGGGAAGGGAATCCACCTTTCGGGATCCTCCAGTAGATAAGGTCTGGAGGAATTATCTCAGGACAAATTCTTTCCAACTGGGACTGACCTACTGAGATGAGCTAATGTTCCGAGCATGGACAGAACTCCCAAGAAAAATGCCAGGAGGGGCCTTGCCCTGGATGCCCAGATAAAGAAAGTCAGCTTTGCAATTTCTTTCTTAGTCTTGTGATCTTGTCATCTGAGCAAGGGGGCATCCTGACGGCTCCTGGCCAAATGATCTCTGTTCCTTGCCTCTGACAGTAGCTTCAAGACTGCAATCAATTGCATTTGCTCATGTCCCAGAATCGCATGACTAGCAAGGGGGGTATGATGGGGAGATGCCAACTCTGTATATAAATATAAGAGTCTATGATTTAGACCTCAGCTTGGAGCAGGACAGGTATGCTGTATTTAGCACATTCACAAACATCTAAAACACCTTATTTTGCATACTTGCACTGTTTGTTATACCCTTTATCTTACTGGTGATTAACATGAACTGTTCCAAGACCTTGGATTTCTTTCTAAAAGAATTAATTCTCCCTGCTTGGCTCCCTTCTCATAATTTTAGAAATCTTTTTTTTTTTTTTTTTTTGAGCTTCAGTTTGAAGACTGTGGTCTGCTTGCAATTCCATTGCTGAGGGTACAAAGAGAAATTGGATATCTTGGCAACGGTGCTGAGCAGTTTTGGTTAGTGAGCTTGGTCTTTGCTTTTCCTTCTGAAATTCTTTTTAAAACCCTGTGCTCGTTTTCAGTAGACCTATTTGTTGTGTTTGTATGGGTATCCCCAAGGCTTCTGTAGTTCTTTCCAATTCAGTGTAGAATGCTTGGAACTTTCTCCAGACAGATAATCAGCTTCAGATGTTGAATGTCCCTGTTCTACCTTTCCCCCACCCAGCAGCTCTTCCTAGTTAGGTGACTGAAATGATAGGTAAGCACATGGGTTTTGTCTGTGACAGTGTTCTTCTGTAATGGAGGATTTCCCTTGGTGTGGCTATGCTCGTAGTTCTCTACCCACTTCAGAGGATGTGATGTTATTCATCAGATACTTCTCTCCTTTCTTTTTGCTAAATATTTTTTTAAAAAATCATTGGGGATTATTATTTCTAGGCAGTTAAGATTAATAGTTTTCCTCCCTTTACTTTGCTTCTCACTCTGGAAAAAGCCAGTGGTAAGCCATGGCAATTTTTTGACTCTAAGTTACTAGGTTGATCCAAGACTGCTTCTTCAATAAAGGAATTGTCTGTGTAGTTTCTCCTAGCTTTCTGCTTACCCTTCCATTAACAAACTGGAGAATTATTAATGAAGTTTTTAAATATGTGTGCACTTATCCTTGTCTCCCCTATGTATTCTTTTTGAGAACAGATATGGAGAAAGAGTAGCAAACCCTGGAATCTTCTGCCCTTATTTCCCCCTAATGGCCCTTTTCCAAAGATTATAGTATGAAAATATAGTTAACTGCTAGTTCATAGTAACTATAACTTTACATTTAAAAACTTTTGAGGAAGAGTCTATGATTTAGCTTTACTTGATTATGTGAATTATCAGTTTTGAGTGGACTTTTAAAACATGTGCTTTTGTGGCATTCGGCATAAATGTCTGACAGTACCCAGTCATCCAAATTCCAGAAATATGACAATCAGACATATGAGAATGACTTTGATAGCACTTGCTGTCATATGATGGGACATGGCAAAAGAGATTTATAGATGTAATTAAGGTTACTAATCAGTTGACCTTATTTTCTTAAGACAGGGAGGTAATCTAGGGAGGCCAGGCCTAATAAGGTAAGCCTCTTTAAAAAACAAAAAGTTTTCTGTGGCTGGCAACAGAAGTCAGAGAGATTTCAGGCTTGAAAAAGACCTGATGGGCCATTGCTTGATGGGCCATTGCTGATTGGCAGCTGGAGGAGTCCCAGTGAGAAGGAATGCAGGTAGTACCCAGAAATCAAGAATGGCCCCTAGCTCACAGCGAGCAAGGATAAAGGAGCTTCAGATCTATAACCACAGGAGCTGGATTTTTCCAAGAATCTGAACGAGCCTGGAAGTGAATGCTTCCCCACAGCTTCCACAAAAGAGCCCAGTTTGGCCAAAACTTTGATTTCAGCATTGTGAGACTCTAAGCATGCAACCCATTGAGCCCACCCAGACTTCTGACCTACAGATTTGTGAGTGAACAAATGGGTTTTGTTTTCTGCCACTAAGTTTTTGGCAATCTGTTCTGCAACTGTGAAATATGAATTCAAGGCACATTCAAAACAGCCTGCAGGGAAATGTGCAAGGCACACACCTATCCTTGTAGAAAATAGTTTAATGTCCAAAAAATGATGCCATTTACCAGATTTAAGAATCTGTTCATTTTTCCATGTGATCACATTTACTTCTACTCTTTTCTGATTCTAACTCTCTTTCTGAATCTGTTAAGAACTCCCCAGCCACTTAGCTCTTGGTCTGATCCACCTGTCTCTATTTCCATCAATCTTCTGAACAGATTTGTACCTCCCTAGGATCTGGTCCCGTCATTTGTCCTCCCATTTTTGGCCCTGGCCGTCCATCTGTCTTGCTTATTCTTTTTCTCTGTGCCATGATTCTGTTGAATAAAAGGGAATGGTAAGTTGATTTCATTCCTTTTCCATAAGTTTCATTCCTTTTAGAAATAATTAATCTTGTATTCTGACAGGATATACAAAACAACTGCAGATATTTAAAGAAAATTGCAATTGAGCCCAACATGTACTACTTTTACAAACAAGGAAGAGATTTTTAGCTTAAAATAAATGTCTCAGTGACATAGCTATGTACAGTGAATTTTATTCAATAAGAAAGTACTTCAAAATTTTCAAATAGGTATTTAGGATGTTCCATGAGACATACATCCTTATCATTCTTCGTGTCTCTGCTATTTATTAATATTTCCATAGTTTTTTATTTGATGCAGGTATCATACTCCAATACAGTGTTTCTGAGTATGAAAGAAATTATAATTACAAACACTAATTTACCACATACTGATACTTTTCTTTCTCTTTCCTGCAGTATAACCCAAAACATTTTAAATAGGATGTGCAAAGGCTAAAGATCACAGACAGATATATGGGAAAAGAAGAAGTTATAAAGAGAAAATATTTTTATTTACTACCAAGAATTTGTCCTACCAAGTTTAGAGAATTTATCTTTAAAGAAAAATTAAGAGATCTAATAAATAATCAGGCATATGAGATAAAGTGAGGCTCTGTTAGCCAACTAATTTTTGAACTCAGTTTGTATAAACAAAGGTTATTTCATGCATATTTGACTCTTTAAAATTAATTCTATCTGATTCACACTCAGATAATGTAGAAACATGGCTCATTTAAAATAGCATAATTATATGTTACAAAAATAGCATTCATTTATTTTCTGTTTCCACGATTATGAGACTTACTGTTAGAGTCACAGGATTATGTGTGGCTCTATGGGAAACATTTTATAGGGATGCACACTGACATTCTGGTTTCTTCCCAATATGTCCTGTACTATCCCAATACCAATCTGTGATAAATATTCAGAGACAGACTGTGCTGACAGAATAGTACTTAGGAAGGAAATTTAGACATATGAAGTACAATTTGTTTGGAACAAAGACATTTTGCAAAGTAATTTTAGTTGGTACAAAAAATGAGAGAAATTGGCAAACTTCTTTAAAGACTTCTGTCTTAGAACCATTGACTATGGAAGTTGAGCAACTTAAAAATTACTAAGATGGTGCCTTGTATATGCAGTGCAATCTAAAGTACCTATGGCAGAACTCCTACCGCACAGTTGCACTCATCTCACACACTAGCAAAGTAATGCTAAAAATTCTCCAATCCAGTTTTCAGCAATACGTGAACCGTGAACTTCCAGATGTTCAAGCAGGTTTTAAAAAAGGCAGAAGAACCAGAGATCAAATTGCCAACATTTGCTGAATCATCAAAAAAGCAAGAGAGTTCCAGAAAAACCTCTATTTCTGCTTTATTGACTATGCCAAAGCCTTTGACTGTGTGGATCACCACAAATTGTGGAAAATTCTGAAAGAGATGGAAATACCAGACCACCTGACCTGCCTCTTGAGAAACCTGTATGCAGGTCAGGAAGCAACAGTTAGAACTGAACATGGAACAACAGATTATTTCCAAATAGGAAAAGGAGTACACAAGGCTATATATTGTCACCCTGATTATTTAACTTATATTCAGAGTACATCATGAGAAATGCTGGTCTGGATGAAGAACAAGCTGGAATCAAGATTGCTAGTAGAAATATCAAAATATCAATCACCTCAGATATGCAGATGCCACCACCCTTATGGCAGAAAGTGAAGAAGAACTAAAGAGCCCCTTGATGAAAGAGGAGAGTGAAAAAGTTGGTTTAAAGCTCAACATTCAGAAAACTAAGATCATGGCATCTGGTTCCATCACTTCATGGCAAATAGATAGGGAAACAGTGGAAACAGTGGCTGACTTTATTTTGGGGGGCTGCAAAATCACTGCTGATGGTGATTGCGGCCATGAAATTAAAAGACACTTACTCCTTAGAAGCAAAGTTATGACCAACCTAGACAGAATATTGAAAAGCAGAGACATTACTTTGCAAACAAATGTCCATCTAGTCAAGGCTATAGTTTTTCTAGTAGTCACCTGTGTATGTGAGAGTTGGACTGTAAAGAAAGCTGAGTGCTGAAGAAATGATGCTTTTGAACTGTGGTGTTGGAGAAGACTCTTGTGAGTCCCTTGGACTGCAAGGAGATCCAACCAGTTTATCTTAATGGAGATCAGTCCTGGGTGTTCATTGGAAGGACTTATGTTGAAGCTGAAACTCCAATACTTTGGCCACCTCATGTGAAGAGCTGACTCATTGGAAAGACCCTGATGCTGGGAAAGATTGAGGGCAGGCAGAGAAGAGGCTGACAGAGGATGAGCTGGCTGGATGGCATCACCGACCCAATGGACATGAGTTTGGGTAGACTTTGGGAGTTGGTGATGGACAGGGAGGCCTGGCGTGCTACAGTCCATTAGGTCACACAGTCAGACACGACTGAGTGACTAAACTGACCTGAACTGAACTGAGACCTCCTATAAATCCAAAGTAATGAGACCTATCACACACTACTTGCTAGTACTCTTTAAAACTCTTTTTCAAAATCTTATGAAGTGTAGGTACTCTTTCCTTAACAAGGGTAAACCAAAGAGGAAGATTCAGTGTGGTTTCTCCTGAATCAAAATGGGGCAAAAGCACTTAGGAATCTATAAAAATAAGTCATGTATTAATTAATGCCTTCATTTATTTAGCACTCCATCAGGCATCCTGATTACATTGGAAGTTCTGTCATCAGGAATTCATGAATATAGTATAGCCGAAAGTGTGTTTTATTTTCCTCTTAGAATATAATGTCAGTTCAGTTCAGTTCAGTCAGTCATGTCTGACTCTTTGCAACCCCATGAACCGCAGCATGCCAGGCCTTCTTGTCCATCACCAACTCCCAGAGACTATCCAAACCCATGTCCATCGAGTCGGTGATGCCATTCAGCCATCTCATCCTCTGTCATCCCCTTCTCCTCCTGCCCTCAATCTTTCCCAGAATCAGTGTCTTTTCAAATGAGTCAGTTCTTCACACGAGGTGGCCAAAATATTGGAGTTTCAGCTTCAACATCAGTCCTTCCAATGAACACCCAGGACTGATCTCCTTTAGGATGGACTGCTTGGATCTCCATGGAGTCCAAGGGACTCTCAAGAGTCTTCTCCAACACCATAGTTCAAAAGCATCAATTCTTTGGCACTCAGCCTTTTTCACTGTCCAACTCTCACATCCATACATTACTACAGGAAAAACCATAGCCTTGGCTACATGGACCTTTGTTGGCAAAGTGACGTCTCTTCTTTTCAAAATGCTATCTAGGTTGGTCATAACTTTCCTTCCAAGGAGTGTTTTTTTATTTCATGGCTGCAATCACCATCTGCAGTGATTTTGGAGCCCCCCAAAATAAAGTCTGACACTGTTTCCACTGTTTCCCTATCTATTTGCCATGAAGTAATGGGACCAGATGCCATGATCTTAGTTTTCTGAATGTTGAGCCTTAAGCCAACTTTTTCACTCTCCTCTTTCACTTTCATCAAGAGGCTCTTTAGTTCTTCTTCACTTTCTGCCATAAGGGTGGTGTCATCTGTATATCTGAGGTTATTGATATTTCTCCCGGCAATGTTGATTCCAGTTTATGCTTCTTCCAGCCCAGTGTTTCTCATGATGTACTCTGCATATAAGTAAAAAAAGCAGGGTGACAATATACAGCCTTGATGTACTCCTTTTCCTATTTGGCACCAGTCTGTTGTTCCATGTTCAGTTCTAACTGTTGCTTCCTGACCTGCATACAGGTTTCTCAAGAGACAGGTCAGATGGTCTGGTATTCCCATCTAAGAGACCCCAGGTCCAAGGTAAGAGAAACACAGAAGCATGGCCAAGAGGAGCTACCTCATGCCCGAGGTCAAGGGTGGAGGCTGAAAAGAGCTACCCCATGCCTGATGAGCGGCAGCTTCACGGGCACAGGAGGGCGGACAGGAGCTACTCCACTATCAAGGTCAGGAAGGATAGCTGTGAGGAGACACCTGTTGTTCAAGGTAAGAAGCATTGGCTTCACTTTGCTGGAGCAGCCGTAAAGAGTTACCCCACGTCCAAGGTAGGAGAAACCCAAGCAAGGGGGTAAGTGTTGTGAAAGGGCATCAGAGGGCAGACATACTCGAACCATAATCACAGAAAACTAGCTGATCTGATCACATGGACCATGGTCTTGTCTAATTCAATGAAACTAAGCCATGCCCATGTCTTGGGCCTCCCAAGACAGAAGGGACGTGGTGGAGAGGTCTGACAGAATGTGGTCCACTGGATAAGGGAATGGCAAACCACTTCAGTATTCTTGCCTTGAGAGCCTCATGAACACTATGAAAAGGCAAAAAGATAGGAAACTAAAAGATGAACTTCCCAGGTCAGTAGGTGCCCAATATGCTACTGGAGATCGGTAGAGAAATAATTCCAGGAAGAATGATGGGATGGAGCCAAAGCAAAATCAATGCCCAGTTGTGGATGTGACTGGTAATAGATGTTGTAAAGAGCAGTATTGCAAAGGTACCTGGAATGTTAGGTCCATGAATCAAGGCAAATTGGAAGTGGTCAAACAGGAGATGGCAAGAGTGAACATCGACATTTTAGGAATCAGTGAACTAAGATGGACTGGAATGGGTGAATTTTACTCAGATGACCATTATATCTACTATTGTGGGCAGGAATACCTTAGAAGAAATGGAGGAGCCATCATGGTCAACAAAAGAGTCCAAAATGCAGTACTTGGATGCAATCTCAAAAATGACAGAATGATCTCTTTCGTTTCCAAGGAAAACCATTCAGTATCACGGTAATCCAAGCCTATGCCCAACAAGTAATGCTGAAGAAGCTGAAGTTGAACGGTTCTATGAAGGCCTACAAGAACTTTTAGAACTGACACCCAAAAAAGATGTCCTTTTCATTATAGGGGACTGGAATGCAAAAGTAGGAAGTCAGGAAACACCTGGAGTAATGGGCAAATTTGGCCTTGGAGTACAGAATGAAGCAGGGCAAAGGCTAATAGAGTTTTGCCAAGAGAATGCACAGGTCATAGCAAACACTCTCTTCCAACAACACAAGAGAAGAATATAATGTCATGAGTACAAAAATCAGTTGATTTGGGTTTGTCCAGATACAAAGCTCAGCAGTAGTGTTCAGTGTATATGTGTGTGTGTTATTCTGTGTTACATTTAAAAATTTTTGCTTATAAGTTGTTATTCACCATCAACTTTAATTTTCTAAAGGGCAGAAAGGTGTTATGATGGAATGAAAACCCATTAAGTGATTTTTATTGTTTTTATTTAATTATTTTTAGTAGCTTTGGACATTTTAGAAGCAGAAAAACCATCAACTAATGAAGTTTTGATATTGTTGTCTTTAGATAATAGTCAAGCTTTTACATAGATGATAGTCTATCTAACTAAATTCACTGAAGATCTTTCAGGAACAAATGTGTAGTCATATTTCTGGCATCTTGCATTTCTTCTCTGGTTACCTCTGAGGGCTTTAGACATAACAATATTTTCCTTAACTGAGGTCTGATTTATCTCTCCTAATGTATTTCTCTTTTAACTAGAAGTGCATAAAGGTGAATAGAATATGCTTGCTGTTCTTGAAAACTGCATAGACCAGTGAGGGAAGACAAGTTAAAGTAATGGGCTTTTCTGGTAGTTCAGACAGTAAAGAATCTGCAGGCAATAAGGGAGACCCAGTTTTGATCCATGCGTTGGAAATATCCCCTGAAGAAAGTGGAACTTACTCAGTCATGTCTGACTCTTTGTGACACCATGGACTATACAGTCCATGGAATTTTCCAGGCCAGAATACTGGAATGGGTAGCCTTTTCCTTCTCCAGGGGATCTTCCAGGGATTGAATCCAGATCTCCTGCATTGCAGACAGATTCTTTACCAACTGAACTATTGTGGGAAGGGAATGGCAACCCACTCCAGTATTCTTGCCTGGAGAATTCCATGGACAGAGGAGCCTGGCAGGCTACAGTCTATGAGTCACAACAAGTCTGGCATGCCTGAGCATGTGTGTTATTTACACATGAGCAAAATGAACACTAATCATGGGGGCCTTTAATCTTAATGCACTGTGACTAAAATATAAGCCACGTGGGTATTGGAGAAGAGAGTTAATTTTCCACATGCTTATATATTATTTCACTTATTAAAAAATTCCATATTGTTACTCTTTCTCCAATGTCCCTTTTCTTGATTAAATTGAGATGACTTCTATGTATTCCTTTTAGAATTGGCATTCACTTTTAATACGTGTCAAAGTTTTTATGAAAATATTCTATTTCTCAGAAAAATTGAAGCACCTAATGATACATCCTGAAAATATCCTCATTTATTTTAACTTTGGAAGCATTCTTCAAATTAAAGAATTAAATCAAAATATTATAGCAGAACAAATAAACATTTTATTTATTCATATAAAATAATAGCTCTCATTTGGATGGTGTTTTATCATTCATCACATTACTTTGATACTTTCTCCAAGAAGCAAACTTCTTGGAAAAATGTAATGTAATTTTTGGTGATGAGGTTGAGGTCAAAGAAATAAATCAAATGCTTGTTTTCTCTTTCATTCTCTTCCCTTATTTCTCTTTCTCTCTTTATGACCAGTTCTTTAATTCCAGGTAAATGCTTTAGCTTTCCCTGACTCCTTCATATATCTCAGGCACCCCTATTTTTCTTTTAACATAATTATATAAATTAGAAAACTCTATCTTTCTCTACTATAAGAGAGATTTCAAGCATCTGATATGAGAAGGAAATAAAACTTGGTTGAAAGAGGTGGATTTGAATCACAACTTGGTCACTCTTTTCCTCTATGGAACAGTGAACTGTTTGAGTTTGGACTCTCCAGTCAGACTGCCTGGATTTTAATTCCAGTCATGTAATCTCACTAACTAACTGATCTTGAGCAAATATTACCTCTGTGTTTCTCAGTTGCTCCATCAGTAAAATAGTTAGAGTTCATACCAGCTAGAGTTTTTATGAGGATTAAATAAATACATAATATAAATTGCTTAGAATAACATCTAGCATAGAGTAAAAAGCACTATCTTTGCTAGTATTATTAGGCTATTATTATTTGGTAAATCACTGAATTTTTATATCTCAACAATGGCAGATATTGTTATCTACACTGAAAGTCAACAATTCAATAAATTTTTATTGTAGGTAATGCCAAACTAAAGGTATAAATGTAGTATAAACTGTAGGTTACTGATATTAGTAGTGTACCAATAGAGTAAACTGTATTTAAAGTTAAGGTGATGTTGCTGGGCTAAGTTCTTGTTCTCCAAGATGAATTCACTCAGTGTCACTGCATCTCCAGCTCATTTGTCTGAGAGCTAAGATGCAGAAAGGACAGACTTCTATCATGGGGAGGACTGGTTAATAGGCACAGCTCTGCTCCCCAGTTGTTACATGTTAGGTTGACTGGCTTAGTAAAGGAGATGTACTGAAGTCAATAATTTAGCCTTCCTCTTGGAAGCTACTCAGGTTATCAGTTATTCACTCAACAAATTGTGTTCCAGTTCATCCTCTAGGCCCTAGGAATAGAGCCAAAAAATTAGAATTTATAATCTACCTGGTGAAGGTATATTGTAAGCAAAAATAATAAGCAAAAATAAATTATGAATTATGCAACTTGTGTAATAAATGGTGGAAATTCAGGGGAGGAGACGAAGAAGTACCTGGGGCTGAGGGCTATACATTTATGAATCTAGTGTTGGAAAAACCACTCTAACTTTTGGGCAGATACATCTGAAAATAAAAATAGAGTTCCATTTGACTAAGGAATGGGCAGTTCCAAGAAGTACATGATGTGGGGTGAAAAAGCAGGAATTTGATTAAGCTTGAAATACCTGTTAGACATCTGTGCAAAGATGTTGTATAAGCTACTAAGTATCTCAATATGGAGAACTGGGATGCAGTCCTGGCTGGATATATAAATGTAATCGTTATTGACATATAACTAGTATTCAAAACTATGAGACTAGATATGATTATATAAGGAGGCAATGAAGTTAAAAAAGAGCATCAAAGAAGGAATAAGTAAAGATAAAATTGTTTATTTTTCTTATTCTTGACTTAGTAGACTATTTGTTTAAAAGAATAATAGTCACAATGCTTTTGATTATTCTTATGTATATTATATTTATATGCTTAAATATAAGAAATAAATGACAAAAAATAATACAAGGAACAGAATATAGGATTATTTTGTTGTTGTAAAATACTCATGTAAACTGTGAGTAGGATAATGTTATGTGAAAGTTGATTTGAATTAGTTATGAATGTATTATTAGCAAACTCCAGGGCAACAACAACAAAAATTTTTTAAGTGTAATTAGTATGTAAAGAAAAGAGAGAAATTGAATTATATAAAATGCTCAATTAAAAACACAAAAGGAAGAAAAAGTGGAGGACAAATTGGGAGAAAGGAACAAGGTCAACAAATAAAGAATAATAACACATACAGTAGATATTAAGGGATTGTGGGATTATGGTAGCTCTGTTTTCAGTTTTGAAAGAAATCTCTATACTGTTCTTCTAGTGGCTGTAATAATGTACATTCCCACCAATAACGTAGATGGGTTCCCTTTTCTCCATACCCTCTCTTGCATTTACTGTTTATAGACTTTTGCTGAAGGCCGTTAGCAATGTGAGTAATGGATACAGAAGATGTGGTACATATATACAAAGGACTATTACTCAGCTGTAAAAAGAAGAAAATAATGCCATTTGTAGCAACATGGACAGACATAGAGATTCTCATATTGAATAAAATAAATCATACAAAGATAAATATCATATGATATTGCTGATATGTAGAATCTAAAAAAAGGCTATAAATCTACCAAACCAAAATAGAATTACAGATGTAGAAAATAAGCTTACTGTTACCAGTGGGTATGGAGGAGTAAGTGATAAACTGAAAGATTGGGATTGATACATACCCATTACTATGCATAAAATAGATACCTAATAAGGACCGACTGTGTAGCACAGGGAACTCTACTCAATACTCTATAATGGCCTGTGTGGGAGAACTATATAAAAACAGTGGTATACATATTTGTAAAGCTGATACACTTTGCTGTATACTTGAAACTAACACAACATTGTAAATCAGTTATGCCCCCAATAAAAAGTAAAGACCAAGAAACCCACTTTAAATGTAAAGAAACGTAGATTAAAAGTTAAAGAATGGAGAAAACTGTACTGTGCTAACATTAATGAATAGAAAGCAGAAATTGCTTTATTAATTTCAGAGCAAGGAAAGTTATCAGGGATAAAGAGGAATGCAACATAACAATACAAATGTCAGTTCTTCAAAAAGACATAATTATTAACATGCATTTCTCTAACAATAGAGAACCAAACTAGATAAAGACAAAATGGACAGAATTTTAAGTTGGATACTTCACTACCCCTCTCTCACAAATGGACAGATAGATTTAGCAGGCAGAAAAGCCAGTCTTTGCAAGAAATGGTACTGGAACAATTGGATATCTACACACACATGAACATACATGAACACACACAGAAAGTTAACTTGAAATGAAATGTAGATCTAAATGTAAAACTCAAAACTACAAAAGTTCTTGAGGGCAATATGAAAGAAAAGTTAGATGATTTTTGGATATGGTGATGACTAAGATTCAACACAAAAGGCCTGATCCATCATCTGGACTTCATTAAAATTAAAAATTTTATGCCCTGAAAAAAGCAGTGGTAAGAGAATAAGAAGATACTCAGACTTGGAGGAAATCTTTGGAAAAGACACATGATAGAGAACTTTTATCTAAAATGCTCAAAACACTTAATAGGTAACCGTATGAAAACAAATAACCCAGTTTAAAAATAGGTAAGCAACCTGAATTAACACTTCACCAGGAAAGATATATAGTTGGCAAATAAGCATGTGAAAACATGCTCCCCATCATATGCCATCAGGGAAATGCAAATTAAAATAATGAGGTACCACTACATACCTATTCGACTGGACATAATTAAGAACACCGAATGCTGACAAGGGTGTGAAGCAACAGCAACCCTCATTTACTGTTGTTGGAATGCAAAATGATATAGTGGTATTAGAAAAGACCCTGATGGTGGGAAAGATTGAAGGGAGGAGGATAAGGGGATGACAGAGGGCGAGATGGTTGGGAGGCGTCACTGACTCAATGGACATGAGTTTGAGCAAGCTCTGGAGAGGGTGGATAGAGGAGCCTGGCGTGCTGCAGTCCATGGGATCTCAAGGAGCTGGATATGACTGAGTGACTGAACAACAAATTAGGAGACAGTTTGGCAGTTTCCTACAAAACTAAACATATCATGCCATCCAACAATTGCACTCCTTGGTATTTACCCCAAAGAGCAAATTCATTGAAAACTTAATGTCTACACAAACAACTGTATACAAATATTCATAGTAGCTTTATTCATAATTGTCAAAACTAGCCAACCAAGTTGTTTGACAGTAGGTGAATGGATGAGTAAATTGTAGGACATCCAGATAATGGAGCATTGGTCAGACCTGAAAAGAGAGAAGCTATCAAGCTGTGAAAAGACATGGAGAAATCATAAATGAATATTAGTAAATAAAAGAAGTCAATCTGAAAAGGCTAAATACTGTATGGGCCTAACTATTGGCATTCTGGAAAAGGTGAAACTATGGAAATAGTGAAAATATCAGTGGTTGTCATGGGCTGGAGGAGAAGGAGGCCTAAATGCACAAAAGCATGGAGGATTTTTAGGGCAGTGAGACTACTTTGTCTGATAGTAAAATGGTAGATTCGTGTTATTATACATTTGACCAAATTCATATAATGTATAATACCAAGAGTGAAACATATTGCAAACTGTGGACTGTGGGTAATCTTGGTTTGTCAATGTAGGTTCCTAAATTGTAACAATGTACCATTCCAGTGCAAAATATTCATAATGGGGAAGGATGTGTGTATGTGAGGATAGGAAGCTAACGAGATATCTTTGTACCTTCCTCTTAATTTTCCTGTGAACCTAAAACTACTCTAAAAATTAAAATCAATTAAAAAAGCATGCTAGATGGCCAAATATTTAGAGCCAAGGCACAGGGTATTCAAGTGATAGAAAATATATGAAACACTTATAGTTTTGTGAAAAATCCATTGGAAAGCATTCAGTGACTACATTTTTATTAACTTCCTATGGTCATCCATATTTTAATATTAAAAGCTTCATATTTTTGTATGGACAACATAAAATATGCTATTGACATAGACATTAATGAATAATATCTTTAAGAGAATTCAACAAGTACTTTAAAAAAGGGAAAAAAAAACTGCATAACTTTACAGCTTAAGAAACTAAGAAAAGAACACACTAATCCCAAAGTTAATAAAAAAAAAGAATAAAGATCAAAATGAAAATAAATGAAATAGATATTAAAATGACAATATAAGGAGTAATGAAACTGAGTTGATTTTTAAAAAAATTAACAAAATAGACAATTAGCTAGACTTACCAAGAAAAAAAAAGATTCAAATGTATAAATGAAAGAAAATATATTACAACTCATACCACAGAAATACAAAAGTCATAAGAGACTACATGGCAACAAATTGCAAAATAAAGAAGAAATGGAAAAATCTCTAGAAATATACAACCATATCAAGACTGAATCATAAATAAATAGACAATCTGAACAGATCTATTCTAATAAAGAGAAGAGAATGAATTAGTAATCAAAAGCTTGGAACAAAGAAAATACTAGGAACAGATGACTTCAATGGTCAATTCTATCAAACTTTAAAGAACTAATACCAGTTCTTCTCAAACTCTTAAAAAGATGTAAACACACTTTAAAGTTCATTTTAGAAGCTCATCATTACCCTGATACCTAAGTTAGGCAGAGACATTGTAAGAAGAGAAAATTACAGGTCAATATTCCTGATAAATATAGATTCAAAAATCCTCAACAAAATATTAGCAAACAGAATTTGAATATAGTAATACATTAAAAGAATCATATACTACAATTTATTATAGAGATTCAAGGATGGCTCATCATGTGCAAATCAATATAAATGATATATTACATTAACAAAATAAAAGATAAAGATCATATGATCATCTCAATAGATGGAGGAAAGCTATTTGACAGAATTTAACATCCATCATAATTTAAAACAAAAACCAAAAAACTCTCAACAAAGTGTATAGAGCAAGCATTTCTTGCTTGTAAGAGCCTAGTGAATCACGCAAACTACTTCAGAACTGTAAGTTGAGCTTATTTCTTTGGTGTGTTTAAGGAGTGAAATCTCATCCTGTTGCCAGTGACTGGTTCCTGCCCCCTGAAAATCACTCTGCTGGTTTCCTGCTAAAACTCAGTTCAAAATTCCAGTATTCTTTCAGAGTTTACTAAAATAAAAATTCTCCTGGTAGTTTGATTTTTGTACATTCCCACATCTTTTGACAAGTCATTTTTTTGTTCTGTGGCTGACAGATCACCGTGTTTAATATCTTCACTAGACTTACTTTATCCTAAATAAGCCATCTTTGTGGCAAGACCCAAAGCACATGTCCAGCATCTATTACTAGGAGGAGGCTATCTAGAAAAGAAAGGGAACATTTCTTTTCACAAATTTTCTATTATTGGTTATTTTCTTCATTTCGGTTGCTAATCTCCTCAGTGAGGTGATATTGTTCAGTTCAGTTCAGTCACTCAGTTGTGTCCGACTCTTTGTGACCCCATGGACTGCAGCACGCCAACGTCCATCACCAACTCCTGGAGTTTACTCAAACTCATGTCCACTGAGTCGGTGATGCCATACAACAGGTAAAATTAACTTGAGATCTTTATTTTGGCCTTATACTGTTCTCTTCTGAACTTATTTTTTTTCAAACAGATGTTTATCTTACTATATTTTATGAGTCTCTGATTTTGACAAGTGAGGGACAAAAACCTCACAAACAAAATAAATTGCTGTAATATCATACTTCACAAGTGCGAAAAAATACACAAAGTTTTAGAGTCTCTCTCTCTCTTTTTTTTTTTTGTCTTAGGATTTTAAATTTGTTCTTGCCTGGAAAATTCCATGGGCAGAGAAGCCTGGTGGGCTACAGTTCATGGGGTCGTGAAAGAGTTGGCCATGACTTAGTGAATAAACAACAACAAAACATGGTTACCTTAAAGGTAAATGATTTTGATGGGAATCTGCTTTTTCCTACATCTATTTTTCCCCCCCCAAATCCTGTGGATTCAGTGATTACTTTTTGAAGAGAGGAGGAAGTTTCAGAAGTTATTTTAAGATACTTTTGCTCTATTTTGGCTTTTCTGGTGCCTCAGATGATAAATCTGCCTGTATTGCAGGAGACCCAAGTTCTAGTTCTGGGGTGGAAAGATCCCCTGGAGAAGGAAATGGCAACCCACTCCAGTATTCTTGCCTGGAGAACACCATGGACAGAGGAGTCTGGTGGGCTACAGTCCACGGGGTTGCAAAGAGTTGGACACGACTAAGTAACTAACTAAAACTATTCTATTTTGTATATAATGCTTTAATTAATTTAATTTTAAAAGTTCTTCAAAATGTCAAAACACTGGCCTGGTTCAGGCTCATTTTCTGACTCAGAAACCCTTGCCCTGTGACAGTAATAACCTGCACTGATAAAAGGACTTGCCAAAAACTTACAAAACACTGCCATATGGTTAACCTGACCTGGTTTTATTTGATCTGAGGTTTCCCAAAGTAATATAATGCATGTTTTCTATGATTCAAAAAGCAATCAAGATTTATTCCTGATTTGGGTCCAGGTAATGCAAGAGACTTAAAGCGGAGAAAGACCGATAAGCTGCATTCAAGATAATTATAAAATCTTTGAAAGCTTTGGATGCTGGTGTCATAATTTTACATTCTTTTACTTGCTATAGTTTTCAAAAGTATCTGCTCTTGATTTGCTGTTATGCAGCCCCTATTCCCACTCCTCCAGTGTTTATTAGCAAATTCCTTTACAAATACAATTTCATCTGTAAATTACCTAGATAACAAATTAAATAAATATAATTGTGCATAATGAAATATACAATAATTATTAAACAAGCCATATCTGTAGATTAGAGTTGTAGATAATTTTTATCTCTTCATTGTAAATTTTTATAGTTTCCAAATTATCAACAATTACCATGTATTATTTTTGTGACCAGAAATAAATGATGTTTTGAAACACACTTCATTCTAAATATGGGACTTAAGTATGTTTCTAAATATTCATATTTTCAAATAGTACTCAAGGGAATATATGAGAAAATAATATGCAATTAATAAATTCAAAGTAGTTTTTTTAGGTCATATATTATAATGGAGCCAGATTCTAGAAAGCTGTTCTTAGGTGTTCGTTTATATGATTTCTTTCTTTCTTACTCTTATAGTGATACTCACCAATATTTTACATACAAACTTGAATAAATATATTTTAAGAAGAAATTATTGTCAAACATTATCATAAAGCCAGCAGCACATTTACAACAGAATCAATTTTGTCATCACTTGTTTAAAAATCCTGCCCCTTCACTGGTTAGAAAATAACATTCAGACATTTTTTTTAATGCCATTTGCTGTCTGGATCTAAAATATTTCCCCAGTACATCATCCCAAATGGTCTCTTTGCACTGGCTTTCAATCCCATCACGTTTCCCAGCAATTTATAAGCCCAAACTACAGAATTATAAACTAGTAAATTAAATATCTATGGTACAGAATATACAATTTCTTGCCTTCTTATCTCTCCTTAAAATGCCAATACTTTCCTCCTTTTTCCTCATTCTTATATGATGACTTCTCTGAGCAAATAGATGACTTCTCTGAGCAAATGATTTCTTTGAGCAAATAGAAACCATTAGAAGAGAATTTTTCAGTCTTTCCATTACCAAATCCTCTTAGAATCTGCATTGTTACCCTCCATATTTCTCCTCAAGTAAAGGGTAAGCTCTCCTTACCCCTTTCTGCTTTTCACCTTTTTATTGGATCCCATCTATTTCTGGATATAGAAACATTTCTCCTGCAATCATCCACTCCCTTTACATATACATCAGGGATCTTTCCTTCTTTATAGAATTGTTTTCATTGGAAACAAATAAAAATGTCTTTCATCTTTATATGCCTCTCTGGAGGGCAAAGCTCTCTCCAGTTACTGTCCCATTGCTCTTGTCAAGGGAAAAAAATAGTTTAGGTAACTCAAGTATCAGTTAAAGGTTTTATTTATCTGACACATATCAAGGACTATCTGAAGACTGGGTAACTTGTTGAGTCAAAGCAGGATTTTATAAGAGGAGGAGCAGAAAGGGAGACTTGTGGTTTCACTCACATAGCAGTTTTCACCTCTTACTCTTGTGAAATTTGCTGTTGGTTTAGTTGAAAATTGTTCCACTTTTCCATTCCTTCTACTTAGTATTCTTGGCACAATGACATCCCGGTAACTGTCAGAACCATTTTTATCAACAGCTGCTTGGTAAGCCTCTGGTTTTTCAGTTAGACAAGGCTCAAGGGTGGGAGATTTAGCAAAACAGGAGGAAAAAGGGGAAAAAAGGGAACAGAAGCAGTGGTTGAAGCAGAGGTAACTGGAGGCACTGTATCACATCTGTTTTAATCCTTTATATTCTGCCTTCCTTTTATAGGAAAATTCCACGAAATTGTTTTCCATACCCCATATGAAATGCCCACCTCCCATTCTCTCTAATCAAGCTATCTCCCCCAACTAATCAAGCTTTCTTCCCAATACTCCAGTGAAAACTCTCTTGTTAAATGTTTTCAATGATTGCCATTTAAAAAATCAAATCCAATATTAAACACCAAGTTCTCATCTTACTCAAAATTTCAACATCATTTGATGTGCAATTTCTGCCTTATTAATCGGTTAACATCCCCCTGGAAGATACTCTTAGTTCAGGTTATATATACAAGCCACCCAAATAAATCTTTAGGTCACCAAAGAACTTATCACTGCTCAATCCAATGGTAAATTCCCAGTCTTTATCTCACTTGATATATTTTACTCGGTCATCCGTCTTCACCTGCCTTGTGGGATTCCTCCTTGTCATGTTTTTCCTGGAGATTTTCTGAACCAACTGTCCATTTCTTCTCAGTCTCTTTTCAGTAGCTCTGCTTTTTCCTCTAGATTTTGTATGTTATGCAATACCAATGCTCACACTTTCTTTTTCCTGTTTGCATTCCCTCGTTTCCTAGATGATCTTATTTGGTACTGCTGGTTTTTAAATGAAAATCTACATGCTGACGTTTCACTGTCAAAGTTGTATCTCTAGACCCACAATTTACCTTGAAATCCAGTCTCTGTCACTTTAGAAGATAATGGTTTCAATTGTCTGGTTCACCCAGCTCTGTTATTAATGTCTGAAATAGTCCCTGACATATGGTTTATTCATTTTATACATCAAAAATATATTCCATACATTTTTGTTGGATCAATGAATGAATAACTTCTCTGTTATTTAGTCATTCAGTCATGTCAGACTTTTTGTGACCCCATGAACTGTAGTCCATCAGGCTCCTCTGTCCATGGGTTCTCCAGGCAAGAATACTGGAATGGGTTACCATGCCCTCTTTTTCCCAACCCAGGGATTGAACCCAGGTCTCCCACATTGCAAGCAGATTCTTTACTGTCTGAGCCATACAGCCGGTTATCTATTCATAACATTTTCATTGTGGAGCATCCTATTACCCCTGGAATGCTAATTTTAACTATTTATTTTTGAGAGATCTTCTAGATCTTTCCCAAGTGTGAGTCAGTTGTTAATTTATCATACCTTTGTCATGCTGCACCATTTTGCATGTATTCACAATATCATTATTAGATTGGAGAACTTTACAGTAGTCACTGGTGTATGTATTGGTACATCCTATTAGGATGTGAATTGAAGACTGGAATCATGTTTTATGCACTTTTTTGTCCCCAACACCTAACACCATGCTTGGAATTTTATGGATATAATGATATTTTTGTTGCAAATGTGAAACCATTTTCTTCAGTTTGCATAATCAGAAGTTAAATCTGCTTCAAAACTTCCTGAAGTTTCTCTTTTTTTCTGACTTATCCATTCAGTTATCTACCTATTTCTTTAGATTCCATGACCAATTATTTTGTTTATTTTAAAGATGCTCATTCCATCATCCTATTGGCCAGAAGTATTCCATTATAGCCATTTATGTCTATTAATAAGAAAAGAATAATCATTTTGTCTTGGATTCAATCCTGATTTAAAGGATTTTTTAGGTAGAAATAATCACAGCAACCAGTCCATCCTAAAGGAAATCAGTCCTGAATATTCACTGGAAGAAGTGATGCTGAAGCTGAATCTCCAATACTTTGGCCACCTGATGTGAAGAACTGACTCATTTGAAAAGACCCTGATGCTGGGAAAGATTAAGGTGGGAGGAGAAGGGGATGACAGAGGATGAGATGGATGGATGGAATCACTGACTCAATGGACATGAGTTTGAGTAAACTCCAGGAGTTGGTGATGGACAGGGAAGCCTGGCGTGCTGCAGACCATGGAGTCGCAAAGAGTTGGATACGACTGAGTGACTAAACTGAACTGCAGGAATCAAAATACAATGTGCGTGTGAGTTTGGAGGTTTGGGACTTCTTTATAAATGCAAATTAATTTTTTAATGTGTTGTTTATTATTTTCCATCATCAACTCAGTGTTACATATCTGTACACATATGGATGTATAAATATATCCATGCATACCTATGATGGAAGAGTGAGAGGTCAAATTAGAAAGAATTACATCAAAATAATAGTTCTCTCTGAGAGATGATTTTTATTTATATTTTTTCTGTATTTTTCTTTTTAAAATTTTCAAAATTAGTCCAGTCATCTTATATATTTTGTCGCAAAAATATAATAGCCTAAAACAAAAGACCTACAGAGTTCTCAAATCTTTTAATCAAATAATAAAATTAGTTTTTAAAATAAAAATTTTCATTTTATTTAGTAATTTTTCTCTTGTGTCTCCAAAGTGATAAAACTAGTAGAATATAGCAGTGGATGGAGTGGTAACCAGAAAATTCACTGACTCAGAAGACCCTGATCTTGGTTCTCACTTTTTCATAAATTACGTGACATTTAAAAGAGACATCACTTTTCTGACTGTAAGTACCTCCATCTCTGAACCTACAGGGCTGGGGTAGGTGACCTCTAAAACTCCTTCTCTGCACTCATGTGTTCATTATGAAAATACTGTTCTAAGAATTATTTTGTACCATGTTGCTTAATTTACATGAGAGACTAATTTCATGTATTTCTGGGTGCTATTTGAAATAATAATCTCAAAGTGTCTGAAATTTAGAAAATATCAAGTTCTGCAAATCACAGTGTGATAAACATCAGTCTTGAATCTTCAGTTGGGAGTTTCTCATTTCAGTTTCTTGTGGGAACCAACCCTTAGCAGCAAATTATTTTTTTATAACCATATATGGTTCCCTTATGATTCTAAACCTTCCTAGGTGCAAGCTACTCTTATAACATGTGTGGGAGAACATTAATTTTGGATATCATAAGTGTAATTTGAAACACTTCCTTTAAAAAACAGGAAAAAAAAGGATCTGAAAACATTTCTATAAAATGGGCTTCCTTGAATATGTAGAAGTTACATATGTGCCAAATGTGCGTGAATATACTAAGACAGGATACAATTGATAAATGCTCTTCTTATAGCCCTGGGCAGGTGGTTAAGAAGCAGCTAAAGGAACTGTAAGAATGCCTGTGGAAAATTGAAACTCCTGCCAGCTGACACCTTGGGGCTCCTGCAGTGCGTGGGAGAGATGTACGGTAATGAATGTGTGTGCCAGGCAAACTCTGTTAAAAAAAATAAAAGTTTTATCATGGGCTAAATCCAGCTATTTTTTACTAAAATTGCTACTTTGATTTGCTCTTGGGAGATTTCCTGCCTGATTGCCTCCCTCTCTGGGGATTGACCTTCTGTGAAAAGCAGGGAGGGTAAGGTCCTTGAGAAAGCAAGGAAACTGGAAACAATAGGACAGGGACACAGCACAGGGTGTAAAAGTAAAGAGGAGGCTAAGTGCCTCTGGGTGGGGGAAGGCAGGGAGGTGGACAGTGGGTTGCTGCCCACCCACTGCCTCTAAAAAGGCAGCAGCTAAAACCAGGGCTCAGTCTTAATAATAGCTTTAATAGTAGTAGTATTTATAAAACACATTTCTCTAAAGAACTCAAAGCACTTCCCACTCTCAATCTTACTGAGCCTGGGGAGGCCCAGTTACTCTACCCCAGTTAGTTGGAGAGTATAACAGAGAGAATCTAGTGGCTTTTGAGGGCCATTGTTCTTTCCTGTAGCATGTAGAGCCCAGGAAAGCAGGAACCATGAAGGCATCAATACCTTTCTCTTCATGCTTATTATTATTGCTTGTTGTACCCTTCAGGAACAGAAACAAACATTAAAAAAAATCACATACCTTTTCTAAAATTTTGCACTCATTTTGCAGCTTTGCAGGAATAATTTTGTCATTTCTTAGCCTGTTTCTCCTCTTCTTAAAGTAACTTTTCTTTTCCTGGGTATAATTAGCCATCATTGCCTTTTTAATGGGCTCAGATACACAAGGCTCATTATTAAAAAATCATTTGGATTTTTAAGCTAAATTTCTTGATTCTCATATACTATATACCATATTAACCCCTTCTTAAGCATGATAGAACCAAAGTAAAAATCAGTCTTAAAAAAGTTCATAATAATCATAAGCAGTACCACTAATGTGGGGCTTCCCAGGTGGTGCTAGTGGTAAAGAGCCTGCCTGCCAATGCAAGAGATGTAAGAGACCGGAGGTTTGACTCCTGGGCTGGAAACATCCCCTGGAGGAGGCATGGCATCCCACTCCAGTGTTCTTTCCTGGAGAATCCTGTGGACAGAAGATCCTGGCAGGCTACAGTCCATGGGGTAACAAAGAATCGGACAAGACTGAAGTGACTTAGCACACATGCATGAATTCTGAATATATCAATATTCACAGTTATCTTTAAAAATGAAGTAATTGTTTAATATTCACTATCTGATAGTCATTTACCTGCTGTTATATTTCTTCAAAATATACAAATGTGAAATAGTCAACTAAATCTGCTTATTTTCTGCTACAAAAGTATTCTTTTCTTTCCCATCTGTCTACCTCAATAGCATAAAATTCAAGACTACCAAAGATATGATATGAATTTAGTGGCTCATTTTCCAAATTTTCTAAATACACAGCAAAGCATGAGTACATTCAATAAGGAATGTTGGCTAATAGATAATGAGTGTAAGGTGATTGCTGTTGTTATTCAGTTGCTCTGTTGTGTCCGACTCTTTCTGACCTGATGAACTGCAGCATGCCAATCTTCCCTGTCCTTCACAATCTCCTGGAGCTTGCTCAAATTCATGTCCATTGAGTTAGTGATGCCATCCAACCATCTTATCCTCTGTTGTCTCCTTCTCCTTCTGCCTTCAGTCTTTCCCAGCATCAGGGTCTTTTCCAATGAGTCATCTCTTCGCATCAGGTGACATAGTATAGGAACTTCAGCCTCAGCATCAGTCCTCCAATGAATATTCAGAACTGATTTCCTTTAGGATTGATCTCCTTTCAGTCCAAGGGACTCTCAAGAGTCTTCTCCAACACCACAATCAGAAAGCATCAATGCCTCAGTGCTCAGCCTTCTTTAAGGTCCAACTCTCACATGCATACATGACAACTGGAGAAACTATACCTTTGACTATACAGACCTTTGTTGGCAAAGTAATGTCTCTGCTTTTTAATATACTGTCTATGTTTGTCATAATTTGATTAACTTCTTTTTAAAATTTAGCATGTGTATACCTCTTTCATGGGGAATACTCTCCATGGGTAGTTTGGAAAAGAAATTATGACAACTATGGAACATGCCAAAGAATTGATGCTTTTGAATTGTGGTGTTGGAGAAGACTCTTGAGAGTCCCTTGGTCTGCAAGGAGATCCAACAAGTCCATCCTAAAGGAAATCAGTCCTGAATGTTCATTGGAAGGACTGATGCTGAAGCTGAAACTCCAATACTTCAGCCACTTGAAGTGGCTGAGCAGAGAGCTGACTCATTAGAAAAGTCCCTGATACTGGGAAAGATTGAAGGCAAGAGGAGAAGGGGACAACAGAAGATGAGATAGTTGGATGGCATCACTGACTCAATGGACATGAGTTTAAATAAACTCTGGGAATTGGTGATGGACAGGGAGGCCTGGTGTGCTGCAGTCCATGGGGTCGCAAAGAGCTGGACACAACTGAGTGACTTAACTGAACTAAACTGATGGGACATATCCTGATGGTTTCTTTTGTTCCAAGTTTGGAGGTAAAATATGAGAGAAAACATAGAATGAATAACATTTGAAAATTTTCCCACTCACAAACAGCTCATGCCTGTTACTTTTCAAATTATGTATACTGCCTGTAAATGTAACTTGTTTATATTGAGCTAAATAAAAGAAACAAGGGCATGTTATTTTGGAACTAGAAGAGGTTTTGAAGAGCTTGTCAAATGGCTTAATTTTATGGAAATTTAGATGTCTTGCACAGAAAATTGCTCTTCTGATAGAAATGTCTGTCTCACCAAATGCCAAGCTTCTCTACCCCCAGAATGTTCTGTGGTTCATGTAGCCACAGGAATGTTGGTGTGAAAATACACAGTTGTATAATATGTGTTGTACTGAGCCATCTTGGGAAACTTTAATAATGCAACATTTATTTATTTCTAAACATTTTCTGGGATGCTTTTCAGAAGTCACTGCTGGAGCCAAAGTTGCCCTTGTCTTTAGAACTTGCCTGGTGTTCAGTAAATAATTCTCTAAATGCAAGCATAAGTTTTTATTCTAATACCTATTTCCTTGAATCAATTTGGATGAAAAAGGAAAGTGAACAAAATTGTTCCAGTATGTTATAAACACATTCATCTTCATGTGGAAATTCTTATAAAAACCTTGGAGCCATAGTTTCAGCAAAAAAAATAAAAAGAGAAAGAGAGAAGATGTAGGAGAATTCTCTCATCTTGACTATGATATAAGAAAATATAAGTAGCTTATTTTTTAAATCAGAGCTTCACATCATGATTCTTTAATCAGAATCAACAAAATGTATTTTCAGAGTTCATTAAAAAATGTGATTGTTTTTCTCCTGAAAATAATGTGCAGTAGTCAATATGATTTTCCAGACAAGATCTCAATAATTTCTTGGCTTTCATCACATTAATCCCTCTGTGTCAATAACAGCAGCATGTTTCCAAGCACTTTTCACAGAAAGGGCTCTTCCAAAATACTTGCTGTGCTAGTAACTTAAAAGAGTACCTGTCTTACTGCTTCTTCTTGTCCACTCCCCCATCCCATTTTCCTTGCTCCTGCAAGAAAGACTTTTTACTAATATCTTTAATCTTTCTGTTTTGCTCTTCCTCTTTCTGTCTTTGTGTCTCCACACATTATATGTATATATAATTATATATTAATATATAATAATATGTAGTATATAGTGTATTATTATAGATATTATATTATAATATATTATATATATATACATAATATATATATTACTGTTGGGCTCCTCTGTCCATGGGATTTCCCAGGCAAGAATACTGGAGTGGGTTGCCATTTCCTTCTCCAAGGGATCTTCCCAACCCAGGGATAGAATCAGTGTCTCCTGTGTATATATATTATGTGGGCTATATGCAAATAGATCTGTAATTGTTTTAATTATATTATAATTTACATATATTACCATACATCATATTATATTAATTATTGAATAATGTTAAGATTGTTTTAATTTTCTTGTCCAAGGTGAATCATTTTTTTTTTATTGTTTTTGCCATACAATGACATGATATCACCATGGGTTTACATATGCTTCCCCTCCAGAACCTCCCTCCCTCCTCCCTCCCCCCCAGGAAATCTCGCTGCACCAGCCCCGAGCATCAATCCTGGGCTGGCGATTGATTAGACACATGACAATTAACATGCTTCAATGCCCTTCTCCCATATCATCCCACCCTTACCCTCATCCACAAAGTCCACGAGTCTATTCTATACATCTGCGTTCCTTTTGCTGTCTCGCATGTTGGGTTCTCGTTACCGTCTTTCTAAATTAATTATTGAATAATGTTAAGATTGTTTTAATTTTCTTGTCCAAGGTGAATCATTTTTTTAGAAGTAAGTTGCCATGGCAGTTTTGAAAGAGTTTGATTTATCCTATCGAAACACAGAATTCTCATGCTTTCATAGTTGGTGATTTTCAGACAAAGCAGGTAAAATTTCAAAATTGAATTATGCATCTTACATGGAAGACAGCTTTTAGCTAAGACCAAGCTATGCCCTGAAACTCAATGGCACAATCTATGCGGTCCATTGATTTAAGTATGTATTTTTTTTTAATTTCTTTTTATGGAAGAATAATTGCTTTACAGAATTTTGTTGTTTTCTGTCAAACCTCAACATGAATCAGCCATAGGTATACATATATCCTCTCCCTTTTGAATCTCCCTCCCATCTCCTTTCCCATCCCATCTTTCTAGGTTGATATAGAACCCCAGTTTGTGCTTCCTGAGCTATACAGCAAATTCCCATTGGCCATCTATTTTACATACCGTAATGTAAGTTTCCATCTTACTCTCTCCATGCATCTCACCCTCTCCTTCCCTCTCCCCATGTCCATAAGTCTATTCTCTATGTTTGTTTCTCCATTGTTGCCCTGTAAATAAATTCTTCAATATCATTTTTCTAGATTCTGTATATGTGCCTTAGAATATGATATTTATCTTTCTCTTTCTGACTCACTTCACTCTGTATAATAGGTTCTAGGATCATCCACCTCATCAGACAGACCTGACTCAAATGTGTTCCTTTTTATGGCTGAGTAATATTCCATTGTGTATATGTACTACAACTTCTTTATCCATTCATTTGTCAATGGACATCTAGGTTGCTTCCATGTTCTAGCTATTGTAAACAGTGCTTCAATGAACAATGGGATACATGTGTCTTTTTCAACCCAGTTTCCTCAGGGCATATGCCTAGGAATGAGACTGCAGGGTCATATGGTGTTTTTCTTCCTAGTTTTTTAAGGAATCTCTATGCCATCTTCCACACTGACTGTATCAATTTACATTCCCACCAACAATGCAAGAGCATTCCCTTTTCTGCACAAGCTCTCCAGCATTTATTATTCATAGACTTTTTGATGATGGCCATTCTGAGTGGTGTAAGGTGATATCTCACTGTGGTTTTGATTTGAATTTCTCTAATAATGAGCAGTGTTGAACATCTTTTCATGTGTTTGTTAGCCATCTGTATGTCTTCTTTGGAAAAATGTCTGTTAGGTCTTTTTCCCACTTTTTGGTTGGGTTGTTTGTTTTTCTGGCATTGAGTTGTATGAGCTGCTTGTATGTTTTGGAAATTAATCCTCTGTCAGTTGCTTCATTTGCTATTATTTTCTTCCATTCTGAGGGTTGTTTTTTCACCTTGCTTATAGTTTCCTTTGCTGTGCAAAAGCTGTTAAGCTTAGTCAGATCCCACTTGTTTACTTTTGTTTTTATTTCTGGTACTCTAGGAGGTGGGTCATAGAGAATCTTGCTTTGATTTATGTCATTGAGTGTTCGGCCTATGTTTTCCTTAAGAGTTTTATAGTTTCTGGTCTTACATTTAGGTCTTTAATCCATTTTGAGTTTATCTTTGTGTATGGTATTAGGAAGTGTTCTAATTTTATTCATTTACATGTAGTTGTCCATTTTTCCCAGCATCATTTATTGAAGAGGCTGTCTCTGCCCCATTGTATATACTTGCCTCCTTTGTCAAAAATAAGGTACCCATAGGTGCATGGGTTTATTTCTCAGCTTTCTATCTTGTTCCATTGGTATATATTTCTGTTTTTGTGTCAGTACCATACTGTCTTGATGATTGTAGCCTTGTAGTATAATCTGAAGTCAGGAAACTTGATTCCTCCAGTTCCATTCTTCTTTCTCAAGACTGCTTTGGCTATTTGGGGTCTTTTGTGTTTCCATATGAATTGTGAAATTTTTTATTCTAGTTCTGTGAAAAATGCCATTGTTAATTTAAAAGGGATCACTTTGAATCCGAGGGTTGCCTTTGGTAGTATAGTCATTTTCACAATATTGATTCTTCCTACTGAGGAACATGGAATATCTCTCCATCTGTTTATGTTGTGTTTGATTTCTTTTATCAGTGTCTTATAATTTTCTGTGTACAGTTCCTTTTTCTCCTTAGTAAGTTTATTCCTAGATATGTAATTATTTTTTTGCAATGGTAAATGGGATTGATACCTAAATTTCTCTTTCTGATTTTTCATTGTTAGTATATATAAATGAAAGTGATTTCTGTGTATTGATTTGTATCCTGCAACTTTGCTAAATTCACTGATTAGTTCTAGTAATATTCTGTTACTATCTTTAGGGTTTTCTATCCAGGTTGGTAGGTGCCCGATATGCTACTGAATATCAGTGGAGAAATAACTCCAGAAAGAATGAAGGGATGGAACCAAACCAAAAACAATACCCAGCTGTGAATGTGACTGGTGATAGAAGCAAGGTCCAGTGCCATAAAAAGCAATATTGCATAGGAACCTGGAAGACCCTTTACAACTGACACCCAAAAAAGATGTCCTTTTCATTATAGGGGACTGGAATGCAGAAGTGTGAAGTCAGGAAACACATGGAGTAACAGGCAAATTTGGCCTTGGAGTACAGAATAAAGCAGGGAAAAAGCTAAAAGACTTTTGTCAAGAAAACGCACTGGTCATAGTGAATACCCTCTTCCAACAACACAAGAGAAGACTCTACACATGGACATCACCAGATGGTCAGCATTGAAATCAGATTGATTATATTCTTTGCAGCCAAAGATGGAGAAGCTCTATACAGTCAGCAAAAACAAGACTGGGAGCTGACTGTGGCTCAGATTATGAACTCCTTATTGCCAAATTCAGACTTAAAATGAAGAAAGTAGGGAAAACCACTAGACCATTCAGGTATGACCTAAATCAAATCCCTTATACTATATAGTGGAAGTGAGAAATAGATTTAAGGAACTAGATCTGATAGACAGAGAGCCTGAAGAACTATGGATGGCTGTTCATGATATTGTACAGGAGACAAGGATCAAGACATCCCCAAGAAAAAGAAATGCAAAAAGCAAAATGGCTGTCTGAGGAAGCCTTACAGATAGCTGTGAAAAGAAGGGAAAAGCAAAGGAGAAAAGGAAAGATATACCTGTTTGAATGCAGAGTTCCAAAGAATAGCAAGAAGAGCTAAAAAAGCCTTCCTCAGTGATCAATGCAAACAAATAGAGGAAAATTAGAGATACCAAGGGAACATTTCATGCAAAGATGGGCTTGATAAAGGACAGAAATTGTAGGGACCTAAGGGAAGCAGAAAATATTAAGAGGTGACAAGAATACACAGAAGAACTGTACAAAAAAGATCTTCACGACCCAGATAATCACGATAGTGTGATCACTCACCTAGAGCCAGACATCCTGGAATGTGAAGTCAAGTGGGCCTTAGGAAGCATCACTACAAACAAAGCTAGTGGAGGTGATGGAATTACAGTTGAGCTATTTTAAATCTTGAAAGATGACGCTGTGAAAGTGCTGGACTCAGTATGCCAGCAAATTTGGAAAACTCAGCAGTGGCCACAGGACTGGCAAAGGTCAGTTTTCATTCCAATCCCAAAGAAAGGCAATGGCAAAAATGCTCAGTTGGACTCACCTTACTCACTAATAAAGTAATGCTCAAAATTCTCCAAGCCAGGCTTCCACACTACATGAACTGTGAACTTCTGGATGTTCAAGCTGGTTTTAGAAATGGGAGAAGAATCAAGAGATCAAATTGCCAACATCTGCTGGATCATCAAGAAAGCAAGAGAGTTCCCATAAAACATCTATTTCTGCTTTATTGATTATACCAAAGCCTTTGACTATGTAGATCACTATAAACTGTGGAAAATTCTGAAAGAGATGGGAATACCAGACCACCTGACCTACCTCTTGAGAAACCTAGATCCAAGTCAGGAAACAACAGTTAGAACTGGACACGGAAAAACAGACTGGTTCCAAATAGGAAATGGAGTATGTCAAGTCTATATATTGTCACCTACTAATTTAGCTTATATGCAGAGTATAGTCAGGCAAAATGCCAGGCTGGATGAAGCACAAGCTGGAATCAAGATTGCTGGGAGAAATATCAATAACCTCAGACATGCAGATGATATCACCCTTATGACAGAAATTGAAGAGGAACTAAAAAGCCTCTTGATGAAAGTGAAAGAGGAGAGTGAAAAAGTTGGTTTAAGGCTCAGCATTCAGAAAACTAAGATCATGGCATCTGGTTCCATCACTTCATGGGAAATAGATGGGGAAACAGCGGAAACAGTGGCTGACTATTTTGGGGGGGCGCCAAAATCACTGCAGATGTTGACTGCAGCCATGAAATTAAAAGACACTTGCTCCTTGGAAGGAAAGTTATGACCAACCTAGACAGAATATTAAAAAGCAAAGACATTACTTTGCCAACAAAAGTCTGTTAGTCTAGGCTGTGGTTTTTCCAGTAGTCATGTATGGATGTGAGAGTTGGGTGGTGAAGAAAGCTGAGCACCGAGGAATTGATGTTTTTGAACTGTGTGTTGAAGAAGACTCTTGAGAGTCCCTTGGACTGCAAAGAGATCCAACCATTCCATCCTAAAGAAGATCAGTCCTTGGGGTTCATTGGAAGGTGTCATCTCCAAACAGTGAGAGCTTTACTTCCTCTCTTCTGATCTAGATTCCTTTTATTTCTTCTTCTCCTCTGATGGCTATAGCTAAGACTTGCAGAACTATGTTGGATAATAGTAGTGAAAGTGGTGCCCTTGTCTTGTTCCTGACCTTAGGGGAAATCTTTTCAGTTTTTCACCAATGAGAATAATATTTGCTCTAGGCTTATCATATATGGCCTTTACTACATTGAGGTAGGTTTCTTCTATGCCCATATTTTGAAGAATTTTAATCATTAATAGGTGTTGAATTTTGCCAAAGATTTTTTCCTGCATCTGTTGAGAGGATCATATGATTTTGATCTTTCAATTTGTCAGTATGGTATATCACATTCATTGATTGGCATATATTGAAGAATCCTGCATTCCTGAAATGAACCCAACTTGATCATGGTGTGTGAACTTTTTGATTGCTGCTGAATTGTTTCTTAAAATTTTGTTGAGGATTTTTGCATCTGTAGTCATCAGTGATATTGGTGTATAGTTTGTGTGTGTGTGTGTGTGTGTATGTATGTTGTCTTTGTCTGGTTTTGGTACCAGGGTGATGGTGGCTTCATAAAATGAGTTCAGAAGTGTTCCTTCCTCTGCTACTTTTTTTAATTATGTCTTTTCTAAGTTTGTTATCATCATTTTTTTTTTATTGTAACAAATTCAAGAAAGACTTTTTTCTTTACATTATTGTTTTGGTTTTGCCATACATTGACATGAATCCACCATGGGTATACATATGTTCCCCTTCCAGAAACTCCCGATTCCATCCCTCTGGGTCAGGTTTGATGCATGATACAGGGTGCTCAGGGCTGGTGCACTGGGATGACTCTGCAAATTTTTGAAAGAGGTTTAGAATAATAGGCATTAGCTCTTTTCTAAATGTTTGACAGAATTCTCCTGTGAATCCATCTGGCCCTGGGCTTTTGTTTTTTGGAAGATTTTTGATCACAGCTTCAATTTCAGTGCTAGTAATTGGGTTGTTCATAATTTCAACTTCTTCCTGGTTCAGTCTTGGAAGATTGAACTTTTCTAAATATCTATCTGTTTCTTCCAGGCTATCTATTTTATTGCCATATAGTTTTTCATAGCAGTCTCTTATAATCCTTTGTGTTGCTGCATTGTCTGTTGTAACCTCTCTTTTTTCATTTCTAATTTTGTTGATTTGATTCTTCTCTCTCTTTTTTTTTTCTTGATGAGTCTGGCTAAAGGTTTGTCAATTTTGTTTATCTTCTCAGAGAACCAGCTTTTAGTTTTATTAATCTTTACTATTGTCTCTTTCATTTCTTTTTCATTTGTTTCTGCTCTAATAATTATGATTTCTTTCCTTCTACTAATTTAGGGTTTTTGTTGTTGTTGTTGTTGTTCTTCTTCTTCTTCTTCCAGTTATTTTAGGTGTAAAGTTAGGCTATCTATTCAATGTTTTTCTTATTTCCTGAGGTAGGATTGTACTGCTTTAAACTTCCCTCTTAGAACTGCTTTTGCTGCATCCCATTGGTTTTGAGCTATCATGTTTTCATTGTCATTTGTTTCTAGAAAATTTTTTATTTCCCTTGTGATTTCTTCAGTAACTTGTTGGTTATGTAGAAATGTGTTGTTTAATCTCCACGTGTTTGTGTTTTTTACAGTTTTTTTTTTCTTGTAATTGATATCTAGTCTCATAGTGTTGTGGTCAGAGAAGATGCTTGATACGATTTCAATTTTCTTAAATTTACTGAGGCTTCATTTGTGACCCAGGTAGTCGTCTATCCTGGAGAATGTTCCATGTGCACTTGAGAAGAAGGTGTATTCTTCTGCATTTGGATGGAATGTCCTGAAGATATCAATGAGATCCATCTCATCTAATGTATCATTTAAGACTTGTGTTTCCTTATTAATTTTCTGGTTTGATTATCTATCCATTGGTGTGAGTGGGGTGTTAAAGTCCCCTACTATTATTGTGTTACTGTCAATTTCTCCTTTTCTGTCTGTTAGTGTTTGTCTTATGTATTGAGGTGCTCCTATGTTGGGTGCATATTGACAATTGTTATGTCTTCCTCTTGGATTGATCCCTTGATCATTTCGGATTGTCCTTTTTTTATCTCTTGTAATCTTTATTTTAAGGTCTATTTTGTCTCACGTGAGGATTATTACTCCAGCTTTCTTTTGCTTCTCATTTGCATGGAATAAATTTTTCCATCCTCACACTTTGAATCTATATGTGTCTTGAGGTCTGAAGTGGGTTTCTTGTAGACAGCATATGCATGGATCTTGCTTTTGTATCCATTCAGCCAGTCTGTGTCTTTTGCTTGGGACATTTAACCCATTTACAATTAAAGTAATTATTGATATTTATTCCTATTGCCATTTTCTTAATTGTTTGTGGTTGATTTTGTAAATCTTTTTTCTTCTCTTGTATTTCTTGACTGTATAAGTCCCTTTAACATTTGTTGTAAAGTTGGTTTGATGGTGCTGAATTCTTTTCACTTTTGCTTGTCTGAAAAGCTTTGATTTCTCCATCAATTTTCAATGAGATCCTTGCCAGGTACAGTAATCTTGGTTGTAGATCTTTTCCTTTCAATACTTTAAATATATCCTGCCATTCCCTTCTGGCCTGCAGAGTTTCTGCTGAAAGATTTGCTGTCAAACATATGAGGTTTCCCTTGTATGTTACTTGTTGCTTCTCCTTTGCTGCTTTTAATATACTTTCTTTGTGTTTAGTCGTTTTTAGTTTGATTAGTATGTGTCTTGGCATGTTTCTCCTTGGGTTTATCCTATATGGGGCTCTTTGTTCCTCTTGGACTTTATTGACTATTTCCTTTTCCATGTTAGGGAAATTTCTCAGCTATAATCTCTTCAAAAATTTTCTCATGCCCTTTCTTTTTCTCTTCTTCTTCTGGGACTCCTACAGTTAGAATATTGGTGAGTTTGATATTGTCCCAAAGGTCTCTAAGACTATCCTTAGTTCTTTTCATTCTTTTTCTTTATTCTGCTCTTCAGAAGTTATTTCCACCATTTTATCTTCCAGCTCATTGATTCATTCTTCTGCTTCAGATATTCTGCTATTGATTCCTTCTAGAGTATTTTTAATTTCAGTAATTGTGTTGTTTGTCTCTGAATGTTTATTCTTTAATTCTTCTATGTCTTTATTAATTGATTCTTGCAGTTTCTCCATTTTTGCCTTCAAGGTTTCTGATCATCTTTACTATCATTATTCTGAATTCTTTTTCAGGTAGTTTGCCTATTTCCTCATTTATTTGGTCTTCTGTGTTTCTAGTTTGTTCCTTCATTTGTGTAGTATTTCTCTGCCTTTTCATTATTTTTTTTTTAACTTATTGTACTTGAGGTCTACTTTTCCCAGGCTTCAAGGTTGAACTCTTTCTTCCTTTTGATTTCTGCCCTCTAAGGCTGGTCCAGTGATTTGTGTAATCTTCTTATAAGATGAGATCTGTGCTGAGTTTTTCTTTGTTTGTTTGTTTATCTTCTGATGGGCAAGGCTGAGTGAAGTGGTAATCCTATATGCTGATGATTGGGTTTGTATCTTTGTTTGTTTGTTGTTTAGACAAGGTGTCCTGCACAGGGTGCTATTGGTGGTTGGGTGATGCTGGGTCTTGTATTCCAGTCGTTTCCTTTGTGTAAATTCTCATTATTTGATATCTGCTAGGGTTAGTTCTCTGGTAGTGTAGGGTCTTGGAGTCAGCACTCCCAGTCCAAAGGCTCAGGGCTTCATCTTGAGTTTTGAGTCTATATATATTCTTTTTGAGTGGTTCTAAATACTCTTTCCCACTGATCTGGTACCCCTGTCCACTGTCAGCTGGTATTCTGCATGCACTTCTGTGTCTGAAGGTGTATTCCTGATGTATCCATGGAGAGAGACGTACTTCATGTCCAACTACACCTCTGTGATCTTGTTCTTCTCCTAAATATGTATTTTTAAGCTGTGTGTTATTTCTGGGCTAGAATCACTTTCAAGTATTTATATAGGAAAATAATCTTAGAAAACACTTTAAGAGAAATCTAAGAAAATTTTAGAGTTAGATCACCAAATCACACATATACACCCCAGATTGGACCAAATCATATAACTGTGGGCAATATATACTGATTGTTCCTTCAGTTGGCTACTAATTTGTTTTTTTTTTAATTTTGACTCTTCTATCACAAAGAAATATCTTAAAGGTGAAGACGTTGTTATTCCATTCATTAATACCTATCATGAACATTTACTGAATACTATTTAGGATGGAATATTAACAGTTTAATCTTACTTCTAACAGTATTTTTTTTTCTGTAGTATTCACTTTATTTGTGATATTGAACAGGAAAGGTATAACATAAAATGAAGTTGTACTAGATAGCAACTAATTCTTGACAGTAGAATATGCATGTCCTCTTTCTGACTTCCTCATTCAGGATTGAATTTTAATAACTGCAAAAATTAAGCAAGAAAAATAACTACACCAAAGAGTAGAAGAGCTAACTTGACTTAACTGTGAGGCAAACATTATGATATGCATTGAGTATCAAATGCAAGTGTAATCTTGAAAATATATATTTTATCATAAATCTGAATTTTATGAAAAATATCTATTTTGAATATTCTCACATATTTTATAATTTCAGACTTAAGATGACAGTTTGAACACAAACGTTTATTCCTGTTAGATCACACTCATATGTCAGGCAAGGGAAGAATTTTTTACAAAATGAGCAAATATTCTAAGACTGAATGAGAGGAGTTATTAGAATCACAAATTTCAGAAGCTAAAAGCAGGTGTCCAAACAGGTCTTAACTGAAACCTGAACTCTAAGCCAGGGAAGAAAGCCAAGAAGCAATCAGTTAAATACTAGCTAACAACCCAAACACACAAATATTGATAACACTTGTAGCTTTGGAAGTGGCAATAAAATTAGGACTAAAAAGAGAAGGATTGAACAAAAGATGGCCTAAGATGAAATTAAGAAGAAATATCTATATTCTTTTCCATCCTGAGCAGTGAGGCCACACCAGCAGAAAACTGAAGATTTAGCTTCTGGAAATTGTGGTGAGAACATCTGCTCTTGAGAACAGTAAATGGAGCTGAGAATAGAGACAGTCCGAAAACATGAGGATCAACTGAATGCTGACATCTCCTGCTTTTTTCTCCAGTTATTAAGGGCTGAATTGTGTTTCCACATCACCAAAGTCATATGTTGAAATCCTAACCCCCAGTCTCTCAGAATATTACTGTATTTGGATACAGGACCTTAAAAGAGCCAATTAAGCCAAAATGGAGACATTGCAGTAGGGCCTAATCCAACCTGACTGGTGGCCTTATAAAAAGAGGAACTTGGACATATAGCTAGGGACCAGAATGCACACACACAAGGGGAAGACGATGTGCATCGGGGAAAGGCACACTTGAACAAGGTAAGGAGAGAGACCTCAGGGGAAAGTATTTTACTGACATTTTGATCTTGGACTTCTAGTCCCTGGAACTGTGAAAAATACAATCCTGTTGCTTCAGCTACCCAGCAACTCTAATAAACTAACATACCGACTAACTTCAAAAATATTGAAAAATATTGAGCAAAAAATTTAAAGAATCTTTCATGGAGACAACCACTAGGCCATTCAGGTATGACCTAAATCAAGTCCCTTATGACTATACAGTGGAAGTGAGAAATAGATTTAAGGAACTAGATCTGATAGACAGAGTGCCTGATGAACTATGGACAGAGGTTTGTGACATTGTACAGGAGACAGGGATCAAGACCATCCCCAAGAAAAAGAAATGCAAAAAGCAAAATGGCTGTCTGAGGAAGCCTTACAGATAGCTGTGAAAAGAAGGGAAAAGCAAAGGAGAAAAGGAAAGATATACCTGTTTGAATGCAGAGTTCCAAAGAATAGCAAGAAGAGATAAGAAAGCCTTCCTCAGCGATCAATGCAAAGAAATAGAGGAAAACAACAGAATGGGAAAGGCTAGAGATCTCTTCAAGAAAATCAGATATACCAAGGGAACATTTCATGCAAAGATGGGCTTGATAAAGGACAGAAATTGTAGGGACCTAAGGGAAGCAGAAAATATTAAGAAGAGGTGATAAGAATACACAGAATAACTGCACAAAAAAGATCTTCACGACCCAGATAATCATGATAGTGTGATCACTCACCTAGAGCCAGACATCCTGGAATGTGAAGTCAAGTGGGCCTTAGGAAGCATCACTGCAAACAAAGCTAGTGGAGGTGATGGAATTACAGTTGAGCTATTTCAAATCTTGAAAGATGATGCTGTGAAAGTGCTGGACTCAGTATGCCAGCAAATTTGGAAAACTCAGCAGTGGCCACAGGACTGGCAAAGGTCAGTTTTCATTCCAATCCCAAAGAAAGGCAATGGCAAAAATGCTCAGTTGGACTCATCTCACTCACTAATAAAGTAATGCTCAAAATTCTCCAAGACAGGGTTCCACACTACATGAACTGTGAACTTCTGGATGTTCAAGCTGGTTTTAGAAATGGGAGAAGAATCAAGAGATCAAATTGCCAACATCTGCTGGATCATCAAGAAAGCAAGATAGTTCCAGAAAAACATCTATTTCTGCTTTATTAACTATATCAAAGCCTTTGACTGTGTGGATCACTATAAACTGTGGAAAATTCTGAAAGAGAAGGGGATACCAGACTACCTGACCTGCCTCTTGAGAAACCTGTATGCAGGTCAGGAAGCAACAGTTAGAACTGGACACGGAAAAACAGACTGGTCCCAAATAAGAAAAGGGGTACGTCAAGTCTATATTGTCACCCTGCATATTTAACTTATATGCAGAGTATAGTCAGGAAAAATGCCAGGCTGGATGAAGCACAAGCTGGAATCAAGATTGCCAGGAGAAATATCAATAACCTCAGATACGCAGATGTCACCACCCTGATGGCAGAAAGTGAAGAACTAAAAATCCTCTTGAGTAAAGTGAAAGAGGAGAGTGAAAACATTGGCTTAAGGCTCAACATTCAGAAAACTAAAATCATGGCATCCAGGCCCATCACTTCATGGCATATAGATGGGGAAACAGTAGAAACAATGTCTGACTCTATTTTGAGAGGCTCCAAAATCACTGCAGATGATGACTGCAGCCATGAAATTAGAAGACACTCCCTGGAAGGAAAGTTATGACCAACCTAGATGGCATATTAAAAAGCAGAGACATTACTTTGCCAACAAAGGTCCATCTAGTCCAGGCTATGTTTTTTCCAGTAGTCATGTATGGATGTGAGAGTTGGACTATAAGGAAAGCTGAGCACCGGAGATTGCTGCTTTTGAACTGTGGTTTGGAGAGACTCTTGAGAGTCCCTTGGACTGCAAGGAGATCCAACCATTCCATCCTAAAGGAGATCAGTCCTGGGTGTTCATTGGAAGGACTGATGTTGAAGCTGAAACTCCAATATTTTGGCCACCTCATGTGAAGACGTGACTCATTTGAAAAGGTGGTGATGCTGGGAAAGATTGAGGGCAGGAGGAGAAGGGGACCACAGGGTATGAGATGGTTGGATGGCATCACTGACTCAATGAACATGGGTTTGGGTAAACTCTCGGAGTTGGTGATGGACAGGGAGACCTGGCATGCTGTGGTTCATGGGGTCGCAAGGAGTTGGACATGACTGAGTGACTGAACTAAACTGAACTGATCTCATGGAGACAGTGTTGATTTCTGTAACCTCTTAGTTACATTTTAGAAATCAGAGGAGTGATAAATGTGTCAAAACTTGCATGATATGCTTCAGTCTTTTTAAAAAGGTAAATATACAATAAATATATTTGACTCAATAGAATTATAAAATTATAATTTTTATCAAATTGCAGATCACTAAATCACTGATTCTTTCATTATTTTGTAAATTATTTCTATTGAAGTATAGTTGATTTACAACATTGTAGTAGCTTCAGGTGTTCAATATAGTGATTTAATATTTCCTATTAAATTTTTCTCTCTTTATAGTTATTATAAAATACTGGCTATATTCCCTGTGTTATATATCCTTGTTTCTTATTTATTTTATACATAATAGGTTGTATTTCTTAAATCCCTACATTTTTAGGACTCTCCTTCTCTTCTTTCTCCACTGGTAACCACTAGTTTGTTCTCTGTATATGTGAATCTATTTGTTGTTATATTCATTTTTTAAGATTCCACATATAAATGATAACATAGAGTATTTATCTTTCTCTATCTTACTTTTTCATTAAGCATATGCCCTCAAGATCTATTCACTTTATCACAAGTTGTAAACTTTAATTCTTTTTCATGGATAAGTAATATTCTATTTTATGTACCACATCTTTTTTATTCATTCATCTGTTGATGAACGTTTAGATTGTTTCCAGTTCTCGGCTATTGTAAATAATGCTCTATGAATGCTGGGCATGTATATCTTTTCAAATTAGCATTTAAAAAATTTAAAGACATTTTCCCTAGAGTGGAATTTCTGTTTCATATGGTAGTTCTAGTTTTTGAGGAACCTCCACACTATTTTCCATGTATGTGGTTATCCAAATTTACATCCCCACCAACAGTGTACAAAGGTTTCCCTTTTCTCCACATCCTTTCTAACATTTGTTATGTGTGATCTTTTTGATGATAGCTGTTCTGATAGATGTAAGGTGGATATATCATTGTCATTTTTTCCGTCGTGGTGCTGTGACTATTTTCAGATGGCATGATACTATATATAGAAAATCCTAGTCTTCATAAAAAAATTAGAATTAATAAGTGAATTCAGTTAAGTTGCAGGATACAAGATTATACAAAATATGTTGATATTTGCAGAATACAAAGTATACAAAAATATTTTGCCTTTCTATACACTAATAATGAACTATTAGAGGAAGCAAGTAAACAGTCTCATTTAAAATTACATCAAATGAAATGAAATACCCAGTAATAAACTTTATAAATGAGGTGAAAGATCTATAATCTGAAAACTATAAAACATTGATAAGGAAATTAAGATGATACAAAGAAATTGAGAGATATCCCATGTTTGTGGATCAGAAAAAATAGTATGGACATTATTAAAATGTGCATACTACACAGAACAGTCTGCATTTTAATGCAATCCCTTATCGAAATACCCATGACGTTTTCCACAGACTTATAATAAATAATCCTAAAATTTATATAGAACCACAGAAGACCCTGAATTGCCAAAGCAATCCTAGGAAAAAGTAAGAAAACTGGAGATATCATGGTCTTTAACCTCAAGCTATACTACAAAACTACATTAACCATAACAACATTTTATTGACACAAAAGCAGATATATAGGCTAATGGAACAGAATAGATAGCCCAAGAATTAACCCAAGCACTTATGGTTAATCAATCTAAGAGCAAGCAGGCAAAAATATACCATGGAAAAAAGTATCTTCAATAAGTGGTGATGTGAAAACTGGACAGATATATGTAAAAGAATGCAACTAGAACATTTCTTCACACCATATACAAAAATAAACTAAAAATGGATTCAAGACCTAAATGTAACACTTGAGACCATAGAACTCCTAGAAGAGAACATAGGCAGAGTATACTTTGACGTAAACTATAGAAACATTTTTTCATATCTGTCTCTAGAGGCAAAAGAACAAAAGTAAAAATAAACAAATGAGACCTAAATAACCTGAAAGGTTTTGCACAGCAAAGGAAACCATCCACAAAACGAAAAGATAATTTACTAAATGGGAGACAAAATTTGTATGTCAATGATTGATAAGGGGTTAATATCTAAATTGTATAAACAGCTTAATGTAAAAAGTAAATAACTCAGTTAAAAATGTTTGGAATACTTGAATAGATATTTTTTCAAGAAAGAAATACAGATGACTAATAGGCAAATAAAAATAGGCTCAACATCAGTAACCATCAAAGATGTTTTATAAATTTTTTGTGTTGCATATAAAATTTCTTGTGAAATTCTTACATTATACCCACTTAAACATTTCACTACATACATTATTTTGGTGTGTGTTTTAGAAATTAAATTTTGAAATATACTAGAACTTTAAGAACTCCATCTGTCTTTATAATCTGTCAAGTAGCAGATTGTATGATTAACAATATTACTAAGAGACATAGTTATAGATCATATTTTAAATCATCTAAATCAAAATCCAACTAATGCATCTTCTAGTCTAACCGCCTCAATTTGACAATAAGAAAACTATGATCAAGAAAGACATGTGGGCAGAAAGTGACAATGAAGTACATATGTTATCAAGCTATCTCTTTGCCTTTTGCTATATTTGGTCTAATGTAGATTTCACACATTTGCATGATTTTTGTTTTTAGAGATTTATGACTTCATCAGAAAATGTTAAAAATATAAATGTACAAATATGTTAATGTTAATAGTAATTCTCTGTACCTTAGCACACAAATTTTCACCATGTTAACATTCTTATGTTAATCTTCCAGAAATGTAGAGATGCTTGTGTCACCATATATTTTGCATATTGCTCTATTATACCTTTTTACTTTGTGTTGTCTTCATTAAAATGCAATTATCTGAATGGATACCTTATATATATACTGTAGTAAACACTTAATCAGTATAGATATCTAGTCTTATTCATAGACTTTCTTAACAATTAATAATCTTTCACAAATGGTTTATATGATAGATTAGATAAAATTAAGAAGTAAACTGATAAGATTATTGAAGAGATATTATGAAAAAGATGAATGAATTCAAAGCTACTGGGTGAGGTAGTTGTAACTGTTAAATCTGGTAGTAGAATTCAGTATCTTCAAGCAGCCAGATGAATGTCAATTTTCTTTGAGATTAGTCGATGTCTGAGGGATGCATCACCGGCAGGACCTTGGAGAGCTCTATGGTGTGGTTCATTTGCTCCAGGCTGCAGTTCAGTTGATTTTACCCTTACGGAGTTAGACTCAATAGGTTTAAAGATATTCCAAACAATTATTGGTATTACTGGACTATTGAAACAGGTAACAAATCCAGGAGTCTTGATATTTATGGGCTTCTCCAGAAATTATTCATTTTTAAAGAATTTAAGTACCTGTCAGTTTAGGGAATTAGAGGGAGGCAGTCAAAATCAAGTAAATCTGTTTAAAACCTTAAGATTGTGTGTATGGTTTCTGGTCTTATGCTTAGATCTTTGATCCATTTTGAGTTTATCTTTGTGTATGGTGTTAGAAAGTGATCTAGTTTCATTCTTTTACAAGTGGCTGTCCAGTTTTCCCAGCACCACTTGTTAAAGAGGTTGTCTTTTCTCCATTGTATATTCTTGCCTCCTTTGTCAAAGATAAGGTGTCCATAGATGCGTGGATTTATCTCTGGGCTTTCTATT